>JAODAL010054762.1:0-24417 GCA_025379985.1 Phyllomedusa bahiana | reverse complement strand
GCTTGTAAAAAAATAGTTTTTGGCAGGGGTAGCCACTTTGGGAATTAACAGCAAGAGGTCAAGGGAAGTCAAATGCTCTAAATCAAGTTAGGAAGTAAGCCCTCACCAGGTGGCACTGCCTCAAAGGATTTTTATTATTCATTTCACATGTTCTGACAGACTTCAAGGAAGCAAGTCCTCACAACTGCAGTTAGTGAGAGGGGTGAAGCTGATCAACAGGCTTACGCCAGACATTTGGAGCTGGGAGCTGGGATTCCATAAAAATCATGGAAGTACTGCATGTCAAACCCAATAAAGGGCCCCCATATTTGAGAACCGAGAACGGATCACATCCTTGGTGCTCCTTTCTTTCTCTGATCCATAAAATGGGAAATAGGGGAAACAATACAAGGAATCGGGCGGCAAGCCATTTTTGGTTCAGATGTGCGGGGGCTGGGGGGGTTGATGGTACCTAGCCCCCGGCCCCCATGTGGATAAAAGTTTTTTCCCCCAAAATCTGCCACATTTTGCAAAAGACACAACGCTTTTGAATGTGCCAGAAATATATACATTTGGGCACCTTCTACACTAAAAGGCCAGTTAGAACTGGTTAGTTGGCATCAGGTACATACAAATCACCCTTTGTGTGCAACAGAGTAATCTCTATGGGCAGGTATTGGTAAAATTCCAAGATGTCTTCTCTGAGTTATTCTCTTTCCTATTTTTCTCTGTCCGGTACAGAATGCAATGTCTGGTGTGTACTGCCCAAAAAATTGCTAGGGGGGGCGTCCCCAGAAATTTCTGGGTGGCCCGCCCCCGTAATAGCCGGGTAAGGCCGTCCCCAGTTTTTAGCGGGTGGGGCCGTCCCCAAAATTGGGCCGGGTGGGGCCGTCCCCAGAATTTCCCCGGGGGTAGGGCAGTCCCCGTAATCAGCCGGGTGGGTTTCCCCCATAGAAAAACCCAGGTGGGTCACCCCCGTAATCAGAAGGGTAGGTCTTCCCAGTTTTATCCAGGGGGGGGGTTCCCCCCAGTAATACCCAGGTAGGGCGCCCCCCCAGAAAATCATCCAGGTGGGGGCCCCCCCCCAGTAATTATCCAGGTAGGGCCGCCCCCAGTATTTAGATAGATAGCGCCACCACCAGTAATTAATTATCCAGGAAGGGCCAACCCCAGTAATTAATTATCCAGGGAGGGCGGTACCCAGTATTGAGATAGACAGCGCCGCCCCCAGTAATTAATTAGCCAGGTAGGGCTGCACCCAGTATTTAGATAGAGAGCGCCACCCCCCAGTAATTAATTCGCTATAGGGAAGCCCATATTAAAAAAAAATACCTGTTACCTTTTTTTCCTCCCTCTTCTCTGGGTCCCGAGTGGGCGGCATGATATCATCATGGCCCCCACTCCGGGATGCCACTTCCGGCATCTACTAGGGTGTAAGCCTATGCATAGGCTTACAGCCTAGTACAGGCTACGGAGCAGGTGGCGCAGTGACATCATCACATTGCACCGCCTGTGTCGCGGATCAGAAGATCTTGACTGTTCTGCCGGCGACCGTGATTTCTGCTTCGTTGGGTCTATGTGACCCAGCAATGCAGCTGTGTGGCAAAGAGGGCATGTCAGCCCCCTGGCTCAGGGGTCTGGTCGCGTATGCGACTGCTGCGGCCCTGTTGCTGTGCCACAGGACGGCGTCGGTACTCGGGGCCCACCGGGGGGGAGTCACTGCCTGGGAGAACAGTGATTTAATATTTCTAAGGTTCATTAATGGCACTGCTAAACTTCCCTCAACAATGGGGCAGAGGTTCCGTAACACTACCCAGTTGTGCCAGGTAGGTAATAAGGACAGACATTCCACTAGCATGTTACCCTGCAAATGCATTGTGTGCTCCTATAAAGCAGCAGTCCCTTAAACATGGCCTTATCAATGCCATATGTCCCTTCACTTATTGCATTTTTCTTCATTGTCTTTCAGTCTTATTCTAGATGTTGGAAGGAGTTCTGGATGTTGGTACTTTTAGAAACTTGATGATTGGAAAATCCATGGTGTATATGGAAAGCTGTGGTTGCAGAGTGTGTTGCACAATATCAATAATGACAGCAAAGGAAGCAGTAGTGTCCACCAATGACAGTAGAGATCAACTTGAAAGATGAGTAGATTAAAAGACTTCAAGTGTGAAGTAGGAACAACAGGAGAGGAGCTTGAAAGATAGATCAAATGACTGTGACATCACTGAAATGCATAATGAGTAGACCTGCTACAATGCTGCCATGTAATGGTATGAGTTACATATGTTTGTCATCAGCTGTTTTTGTTGTTCTTTTGTTGCATACTTTTTTTAAGGGTTTTTTTTTTTTTTTCTATTTGTTCACAGCTATGTTCTGGCTCCAGCATTAAAAAACAAAAACAAAAAGGGCCATCTATCTAAAAATGGCAATGGCCCTTATTTAAAAAAAAAAAAAAAAATCAAACACCTCTTTCTGTGAACAAGGCCAACATATGTGTTTCCGGTATGATAATAACGAGTTTTTTGTAGGTCCAAAATGTCTGATAAAATCCACACTAAAATCTGCTCAGTTTTATTATTTAATGAAACATGGAAATCCTTGAAGGGCAAATATATATAAAAGACATCATATTTTAAGTTTTACAACTCAAAAAACCCCAGCAACATTGATCAGCACCTCCAAACAATATAAAATAAATCATGCCCACTGTCATGGCTGCAACATAAATTCAAAAACACACCAACACACAAAAAAAAGGCAGCAATCTGCAAATGCTAAGATGTATGTGAACTATGGAATATATGAATGATTTTAAATTGTATTACTGCATTGTTTTCATGTATACCAATACATGAACATTTAAAGTGTGAGGAAACTTTTGATGAAAATGTGTGAGCCCATCCACCAATGGCAAGTTGACCTAATTTAAGATGGGATCAAAATGTGAGCTAATAACTTAATTTTTTTGTATATGCTAAATTCAGCAGTAGTGCAGAAAACTAATTTAAATATTTATTGATTCACATTTATCTTAATGTTTGCTGTGTGCTGCTGTATTTTTGTTTGCATTTGTGTGTGTGTTTTAAGTTTCACAACTACTGTAAAAGTAGCCACAACCAGATGAACACAACTTGTAATTTTTGCAAATTCTATCTATCTCTCTCTCTCTCCATCTATCTATCTATCTCTCTATCTATCTATCTATCTATCTATCTATCTATCTATCTATCTTTTTCAATTATTCGGATTAATAAACTTAAGATTCTAAACAATATAAAACAATAATGTTCCAGCTCATAAAAATGAATGGCAATATTTTACTGTACGTCAAGGCAAGATTTTGAGTGCTGTCCAGCAGAGGCAGTGAACAAAATTCCAGTATCTGAATTCCAATTAATTTGTACTAGCTTGGTTTTTTGTATGTCAGTTGACTGTCCTAAATGTGTAAAGAGAATTTCTATTCCTGCAACCTCTGCTTGTCATTATTTTTGTTTTCTTTTCTTCCCCCTCCTTTTTTAACTGATTCGTAGCATAAAATCTTCCTGGACAACTAATTATCAAGCTAGCTCACAGCTGTCTGCTTGGAGAACCCATTAGATGCAGCAGTTGAAGCTTCCATAATTTCCCAAACTTCCCAGGTTGTGAATATTAAGAAAAGATTTTTACATGTCATATGCAATTCGAAGGTGGTGTGAATGACATTGAAAATGACGAGCACTGAATGCTTGTCCATCACTCTATTCACTGGTTACAGGTGGTCTCATTTTCTACTTTCTGATATCAGCTAGCTATGACAGCAGGCACTTAATTTGCATGTTCGACAGACAACAAACGGCCCTGTGCATGTCAAAATAGGTGGCGATGCGTGACAGTTCCTACACAATACTGTCTCCTCTTTGCTTGACCTTTGACCTGGTCTCATGCCTTCCTAGTAATAAAAACACACATACACATATAGTTGATGTATGCGTTTGCTATAGTGCACTATGTGTGTTCAAATTATATATGTCTATATATATATATGCATATTTATATATATATATATAGATATCTAAATTATATATTATATATATATATATATATATATATATATATATATATACATACATACATACACACTCATCCTATTTACATATAGGCGTAAAAAGTATAAAGAAAATATTGTACTGAATTAGGTTTAAGCCTGCTAAATACCTAGAGTGGTCACATCTCTACAAACCTATGAAGTTGTACACTGTGAAGTATTACAGGCTGTCTGTAATCCTCCCTCACATCCTGTTTCATGGACAGCTTTTGTTTTAATTAAGAATTAAATCATGACAGCACATAATCACATCTCTGGGGTGTCACAAGCTGTAAGATGCAGCTGTATATTACATACCCAAGGGTGTGTTATCCCATGATAACCACACACCCCTTTTCAGCCAGCTTTGTGAAATAGACTTCTGTATTTTATCTTCCACAGAAATGCAAAACTGATGGGCTTGGCCATTTAACAACAGCTTTAGCTGTACAAAGACACAGAGATCAATGATTTTTATATTCATTACACATACCACTTGAAAGGTCTTTTTCGGTATTTATTGTAAGGGGGGACATGTGGCTGTGTTAATAATTGTATTCCAAGAAATATATTTTGTGATTGTATCACCAAATAAATACAAAAGTAAATCTAAATTTGTATTTACATAGATCATTTTAATTTATATAGCACCAACACATTTTTCATTACTATAATTTAGAAGGTATATGACAAATTACAGTACAGGATTGAAATCTTTAAAAAATCATTACTAACAATTTATAAATGACTAACAATGTATTTAACAATATGAGAAAGAGTAGGAAAGTGCATGTTTAGCTCTATTTCCCTTACATACTGAAGAAAACAATAGCAAACAACTGATAAATTTCACCTGATAAAGTATTTCCCTATATCAAGGTATATTCAGCTCTGTGTCAGAAACTCCATTGGGAGCGTCTCTCGCAGATTTTTATTTTTTTTTACAATTGTAAGAATGATGGGCACCACATTAAAAAGAAAAAAAAAACTAATAAATAAATAAATATGTGTGTATATGGATACACCCAAATAAAATAGGAATGGTTGGTGATATCAGCTTTCTGTTTGTGGCACATTAGTATATGGGAGGGGGAAAACTTTTCAAGACGGGTGTTGATCATTGCGGCCATTTTGAAGTCGGCCATTTTGGATCCAACAATGGGAAGAGGGTCATGTAACACATAAAACTTATTGAGAATTTCACAAGAAAAACAATGGTGTGCTTAGTTTTAACGTAACTTCATTCTTTAATGAGTTATTTACAAGTTGCAGAGGTTAACACGATAGAAATTGTGTGATGTCTGGTGAATGCAGTACCTGGGTCATTGCAGCAGATTTCAATGCAAGACACCCTACGAGACCACCCATCTCCCATGCTACAGTTAGCAAATTGCTTGCCAAATTTCTAGAAAGTGGCATCAGTCAAACAGCCCTTCAGTGGATGTTAGCTACTCACAAATGGCACCCTTACAAAATCTGGCTGCTGCAGCATCTCAGCAACGATGACCCAAATTGGCGCACTGAATTTGCAGAATGGGCAAAACAAAAATAATGTTCAGTGATGAGGCAAACTTTCTTGTGAATGGTGAAGTTAATCAAAACCACCGCAATTGGTCTGACACTAACCTACAGTAGATAGATCCCTCCAAAACTGTTGGGACACAAAAATTGATGGTATGGTGTGGTATATGGGGTACAAAGATAGTGGGGCCATTCCTCATCAATGGACAGCTCAATGCCACTGGATATCTGAAATTGCTACATGATGATGTGTTGCCCTCTTTATGCACTGAAAATGGCACGTTCCCAGAGTTTTTCCAGCGAGATGGTGCACCACCACGTTATGGGTGTCAGGTCCGAGCATTCCTACATGAAAAGTTTCCTAGAAAGTGGAATGGTCAGCGTGGGCCAGTTGAATGGCCACCAAGGTCTCCCGACCTTAGACTTTTATCTGTGGGGTCATCTGAAGGCAATTGTCTATGCTGTGAAGATACAAGATGTGAAGCATCTGAAACAGTGGATACTGGAAGCCTGTGCTAGCATTTCTTCTGCGGTGGTGCTATCAGTGTGTCAAGAGTGGGAGAAGAGGTTGCATTGATAATCCAACACAATTGGCAGCACTTTGAACACATTTTATAAGTGGTCATAAACTTGTAAATAACTCATGAAAGAATAAAGCCGTTAAAACACCAACCGTTGATATCACCAACCATTCCCATTTTATTTAGGTGTATCCATATAAATGTCCAATGTCTGTGTTCTTTAGCCCATTTTAATCTTCTCCTTTTATTAGCCAGTCTCAGATATGGCTTTTTCTTTGGCACTCTGCCCTGAAGGCCAACATCCCAGAGTAACCTCTGCAATGTAGACGTTGACACTGGCGTATAATATTTAATGAAGCTGCCAGTTGTGGACCTCTGAGGTGTTGATTTCTCAAACTAGAGACTCTAACGTACTTGTCTTGTTGCTCAGTTGTGCAGCGGGGCCTCCCACTTCTCTTTCTACTCTGGTTAGAGCCTGTTTGTGCTCTCCTCTGAAGGGAGTACTACACACCATTGTAGGAAATCTTCAGTTTCTTGGCAATTTCTCACATGGAATGGCCTTCATGGAATGGCCTTCGTGTCTCAGCACAAGAATAGAATTTCGAGATTCACATGAAAGTTCTCTTTTTCTGGCCATTTCGCAAGTTTAATCGAACCAACAAATGTAATGCTCCAGATTCTCAACTAGCTCAAAGGAAGGTCAGTTTTGTAGCTTCTCTAATCAGCAAAACTGTTTTCAGCTGTGCTAACATACTTGCATGAGGGTTTCCAAGGGTGTTCAAAATATCCAATAGCTTTCTTACACAGTTAGTAAATAATTAAATAATTCCACAGGACTTGTAGGTATAATTGCTAATTAGTATTTTATCGATTAATCTGGATATTTACAATGTTATATCACAGAGGACATAATGCCATACATAGCAAATAAAAATCATATATTGAATATATGGCTAAAGGATGAACGTGACCATATGGATCACTTCGGCTGTTGTCTCAGCCTTTCTCAGCCGGGTCACTGAGGAAGAAAACAGGTATATCAGATGATATGCAGAATACAAAAAGGATGTATAGAGTAATAAGGATATAAGAAATGTATGGAAAGGAAGAGAGAATATGATAGAAAGAATGACTGACTAAACCAGAGAAATTATAAATTGTGGTTAAACAGAACCCAGTAAGTGGTGTATAAAGAAGGTGTAGTGTAGCCATATAAGTGAAGTGAGGATGGGGATGACCAAGTGAAATTTGGTGCCAATAGAAGATAGAGATGGATCTGAGGTGAAAGGGAATGGAGAGAGGTAAAGGGGAAGAGAGGTGGAAAGACTTACCAAATGCAGACTAAGAAAAAAGGGCAAATGATGTATGGAACTATAGAATAAAGAGAATCTGTAAAGGGCATAAAAAATGAATAAGTAAATAAATAAGGACTGAAAATATGCGTGAAAGGAGGGAAAAAAATAAAAAGAGTATGTCCCAGAGGAGAGACCTTACCATCAGTAGGACCGCAGTTAAGTGGATGCTGTGGAGTGAAGATAAGGAAACATAAGCATGGAAAACAAAACTAATAGAAAAGGGGAATGGTGAAGGATGATATCCAACTTTGTAGATGTGCTAGAGGGGAACAAGGCGCAGGTAGCGGCCGATGCAAGGAGACTTGCGGTCCTTGCTTGTCGGGCGTGAGTCTCCGTGCTTAAAAAGACGCCGGCGCATGCCCAGACGAGGGTAGAAAGGAAAGGAAAAGCTGGCAGAAGATAGAATAAGGGAGAAGAGTGATACAATATGATGGAAAGCAAGTGTATGTAAGGTAAAAGTAGAGATAAACAGAATGTAGCTTAAAAATGATATTGAACAGATGGTAAAAAAAATGTGTAATAACAGCATATTTGAATATAATACTGTAGATATACAGAAAATAGAGTATAAATATGTCCTTATACGAGGGTTACAGATCTAATATATTGCATAATACAAAATAATCTATGTTCCATATAGAATATGTCCAGATAGCAAAATATATACATGAAGGAATGGAGCAAAACATACAGGCAATATATAAGTCTCACAAGAGATAGTAAAAAGAACAAAATTAACGTGGGGCAACGACAACATACATAAATAAATAAACAATAAAGAATGTATGAACAAACAGATGAAGATAACATCTTAATATCAACGTCAAGACAGAGAAACATGGAGGTGAAGTAAACTCAATCGATAAAAGGATACAATGCACATAATCGCTCTCACCATCTTACAATGTGTGTAAATAAGGTAAACATCTATCGATTCTGTAAAGAAAAATGAAGCATAAACGTAAATAATTGAAAAATTGCTAACTAGAGGAAAATATTGTGAATAACTTACAAATGAAATGGGAAAGACATATACACATAAGGAGGGGATGGCCGCGGGGACTGAGGTGAATTAAAGCCTTCAGAAAATGTAATCGCATTCTCTGTTCAGGCCCCCAGGGTGAAGGGACCCTAAACGATGGATCCAATATGCTTCCTGTTTTTTTTAAAAGGGCAATATGGTTTCCTCCCATGTGGGGTCTGGGCACCTGTTTGAGGATTTGGTAGCTCAGTTGGCTGATCTGATGTCCTTGTTCACAAAAATGGGCTGGGAGGGGAAGCCAGGATTTTTTGCACCGTATGGTCGACTTATGGGCCAACAAACAATCTTTCATGCGCTGGGATGTCTCGCCTACATATATCAGGCAACATGGGCATTTTAAAAGGTAAACGACGTATGTCGAGTCACATGTAAAGAAGCCTCTCAATTTAATAGGTTTGCCGTTTAATGGATGATAAATAGAGATGGGCGAATTGATTCTAACGAAGGGGAAATTTCTTTAAATTTTTCAGGAAAACATGGGTTTCTGAATGAATTCGAATTTTGGGGGACTTGGGGTAACCCGAAGTGTGTTTTTGGGATTGATAAAAGGGTGCGACAAAATGGCGTTACAGGGGCAAAGCACCGGGGGAGGAAAAGGGGCCCATAGCCTGCATGACATGTGCAGAATGAAGCCAATCAAGACCGGGGGGATTCTGTGACGTAAACCCGCACTATATAAGCCCGGGGGCCGCAAAGCTGGGGCTCAAAAACCCGCTCTCACGTACTGAGCAGGAAAGGGCTGCCGGGGCTAAATTTTTATAGCTCTTCCCGAAAACCCGGGTTTTAAAAATACAGCAAATTTTTGTGGGGTGTCTCAGCTTGCCCTCAGAGACGGGCTTCTCTTAATGTTCTTTTCCTGTTTTTTTTGGGGTTTTTGGAATCTGAAGTCCAGTGTGCGCCCACGGCTGCGCATAAAACATTTTAATCTATCCCCTCAAAAACACATTAAATTTACCCAAAGGGGGGATCTAAGCCATTTCCCTTTTTTTGTATCATTTCAAAAAACAGCTTTTTTTTAACAATACAAAAAAACCCAACTTCTTTTTTGGCGGGGCTCAATTCTTTTGTGAAATTTTTAAAACCAGGTTTTTTTTTAATTAAGCGTTTTTTTTTTCTGCTGTTGGGTAAACTCCAAGAACCCGTTTTTTTTAAACCGCCAAAAAAAAAAATTTTTCCCTGTACCCAATTTCAAAAGGGACGGGTTTAAATTACAATTTTTCCCCCTTTGTTTTGGCGTAAAAAAACACGCAATTGTAAAAACCCTACAAAGTCCAAATTTGTGGTTGCTCAATTTTTTTTTTCCCCAAATTTAAAACACCCCGGGTTTAAATTTAAAAGCTTTTTTTTTTTCTGCTGGGGAAAAAAAAAAACGTTTTTTTAAACCAAAAAAAAATTTTTCAATTTTTTTTTGGTAGCATAAGCCCAAGCAAAGGGTTTTAATTACAATTTTTTTCTCTTTTTTTGTAGCGTAAAAACATGAAAATTGTAACACACTACAAAGCTATTGTTTGGGGCTGCTAAATTTTTTTGGGCAAAATTTAAAACCAGGGGTTAAAAAAAGCTTTTTTTTTCTGCGGGGTTGACAAAAATAAACAGTTTTTTTTCCCACCCCCAAAAAAATTAAAATTTTTTCCTGTAGCTAATTCACAAGCGAAGGTTAATTAAAATTTTTTTTCCCCTTTTTTTTGTAGCGTAGAAAAAAACGCAATGTAACACGCTAAAAAAAGTTTAGTAGTTTTTGGCTCCCAAAATTCTTTTGCGAAATTTATACATCCGGGGGTTTTAATTAAGCTTTGTTTTTCTGTTGTGGTGAAAAAAAAAACCCATCTTTTCACCCCCCAAAAAAAATTTAAAATTTTCCTGTAGCAAAATTTTCACAAAGCAAAGGGTTAAATTAAAATTTTTTCCCCTTTTTTTTAGAAAAAAAAAAACACGAAATTAAAAAAATTTAACCACGCCTACAAAGCTGGGAGTTTGTGGCTGCTAATTTTTTTGCGAAAATTTTTACTTTTGGGGGTTTAAAAAGCGTTTTCTGCAGTTGTAACTCAGTAAAAGAAATTTTGGGTTTTTCACCGCCACAAAAAATTCTGTAGCATAATCCAAACCAAGGTTAATTAACCCCGTTTTGTTTTTAAATTTTCTAAAATACACAGAGTTTTTAAACGCACATACAATCAATTTTTTCCCGGGGGGCCCATTTGTGGGGCCAAATTTATATCCAAGGGTTTTCCAAGCTTGTTTACTGGGTTCAAATTTTGGGGTCAAAAACAGGGTTGCAAATTTTTCAAAAAACAGATATCTTTTATCAAATATGTCGTACTTTTTAGAACAAACAGTATGTCAGACAGGAGTGGGGAGAGGCACAAAATTCCCAAAGGGCCCAAAGGGCACAGCAAAAGCAAGGGGGCGTCCCCCGCAGCAGTCCCCTTGGGGAGGCCCCCAACTGCCCCTTTTCATCTAGCGGCCGTGTGCTGGCTAACAACCCAAGGGTTCTTGATTGGTTACTAGGCATCCACCCTTTCCCCCAGATGACATCTGACAAACCCCCGCCCAAGAGTCCCCGGGGGGAACTCAGACACCAAACCCTTAGCTGGCCCGGCCCCGGGAGCGAGTCGGCCCCCCAACTGTCCTCAAAAACCCCCCTCTGTCCCCTCCCGGGTTCCCCCAGCCCGAGATCAAATATGGGTCCCCGTGCTTTACGCCACTAATAGCGAGGATGAAAAAATTTTAGGAAAGGGAAGTCAGCAGCTAAATTGGCAGCGAAAAAATGGGGCAAAAATCCCCGGGTTCTTTTCAGAAGGGGGCAAAGTATAGAAGTTTTAGGGGTGGCATTGGAGGGCATGTTTGGGGGGTCAGCCTCTTCATACCAAGGCCGGGGTTTAGGACAGGGGAGACATTTAAACACAAATAGGGTGAGAAGAAACCCGACCGCACTTGGGGGGCCGGGTTTTTTTGGGGGCAAGGGGTTCATCATCGCAAGGGGAAGAGGGCGTCAGCTTTTCGCGTCAGGGACGGCCCCCAACAAATTGGGGGCGTTTTGGCCGGAGGGCAGCAGGGTAGCGCAGTGTGAGGTCGGGGTCCAACGGCCACGGGGTAAAAAACCCCCCTTCGCAGGGCCAAGAAATTTGCGGCAAAAAGGGGTCAGTGAGGGGAGCGGCGGGGAGTAGTTTACTTTTAGTGCGGAGCATTGGGGGGTTAAAAAAAACCCCATACTCGGCCGGGGTGGGCAGTTTTTTTCTAAACACCGAGGGGCCCTATAAATTTGGGAAAGTAGAAATCTGTAAGCAGAAAGTGAAGCGTGGCCAGAGAGCTAAAAGTTGGCACCAAGGCCCTGCTTTAACACAAAGCAGCATTACCCTCCGTTTACCCCGGGGGAAAAAGGGCTCAGAAAGTTTGGGGGTCCATCCTTTCCCCCCGCAGCAACCGCCGCAGCAGCCGCGCCCAGTGGCAAAGCATGCCCTTGGGAAACCAGTCCAAAGGGTCCCCACCTCTGCAGAAAAGGGGGGCTGTTTTTCTTTGACCTCATTTTCCCCGTCCAGATGCTCCTGCTCCCCCGCTACTCATTTGGCGCCAGCAGTCTTTTCCGAGGCCATTGCAAAGGGGACAACATTAAAAGGGGGTCCAACCATCCAAAGGTTCAGAATTTTGACCCTACTCCTGTTTCCCAAATTGTTGGTGCTGCAGAACCTCCCTTTCCAAAAGGTGGACTCTGCACCCCTTTTTAGAAAAACTAATTTGGGTTTGCCAGCCGAGATGGAGAAATTTTTCCCAAACCGAATTTTTTTTTCCAAAAAAAGGAGTAACCAGCACTTCATAAATATGTAAACAAAGGGGGCCCTCCTTTGAGCTTATCGGGTTTTTTTCCAAGGTGCACGGGACGCGGACGTCTGGGGCTGTAACTACGGCAGGGGGCCAGTACAAGTCCCCTTTTACGGCCCACTGGGAATGTCTTCCGGCCCAGGCACACCAACCAAAAATTGGACAGGGGATGCCCCCCCCTTTTTTCCCCCACGTTTTCAAAAACTGGGGGCTCCTGCGCCAATGTTTCCCCCTCCTCCTCCTCCACCACCACCACCAACTCAGCCTCCAAATACTGCTTTCCCCATACCACATGTGTAGGGCCAAACGGTTTCACGCAGTTCTACAAAACCGGGTTTCCTCGGGGAACTAAAATTTTTCAGGGGGAGGAACTGCCCGCGTCAAGCAGCAAGAAATCGAAAGTGGGCTTTCTCCCGCCCACTGCAAAATCGGAAAACCCTGGGGGACGGAAAAATGGAGGGAAAATGGGGTCCGCGCTGCAACCAGAGGATGGTCCCTGCCCCGCAATGGCGCCCGTTTCAATCTGTTTTGCCAAAAAGGGTTTTTGAAGTCCTTTCCCCCGACTTCAGAAGATTCTAAAATGGCCAGGGAAAATGTGGGATGGGACTTCACCTTTTTCCCACAAAGCTAGGGAAAAAATCCCCCCTCGAGGGTTTTTTCGGGAAAAACGGCCTCCCCCAACACACTCGATATGCGATGTTCCGCCCCTTGGAATTCCATCGCAAAATGTTGGACCGACCGGGAAGAACCCGAGAAAGGGGCCCTTAACGATTTTTTGAAAGATCCAACGGACAGGGGGATCCCCCCGTTAACTTTGATTTTTAGCCCCGTGGGAGCTCCCTGCGTGACAACCCCGCCGTTTGTTAGGCCATTCGAGGAGGCCACTTAATTTGTCAGTCCCCCAGGGCTACGGGATAATAACGTCAAAACCCCCTCTTCCCTGTCCTGGGAAAAGATTTCTGGGAAAAAACTGTCCCGGGCATGGGGCGGGAAATGGCGACTACAAACCGCGGGCCCCAAAAAAGAGTCCGGGGGGGACTGGAAAAGGGGGAGGAGGGGAAGGGCATTGGGAGCAAAAAGCATTGTCTGGAAAAGAGTGGATTTTTTAAAACCCCCGGTGAAAAAGAGGGGGAAAGGAAACAGGAGCAAGCTGGGGGAGGAAAATGGGGATGAGGAAGACAGGCAATGACCCCCCAAGCAAACCCTGGCAGGATAAGTGAGATTGGGGGGCAGGGGGCCCCTCCTTTGTCACTTTTTTTCAGATGGCCCGCACATGCTGAATTTTCCTGGCTAGTGACAAACCGAAAGTCAGCCAAAACCGGCAGAGGGATGACTTCTGGGTCTCCACCCTATTGGGGGCCCCTCGCTACCGGGCCAAAAAGGGGCCCCTTTTTTTCCCCTGCGAGAGGGGGGGACCAAAATCAAATACTAAAAGGAAATCCTCCCTAGTCAGTTGGCCGCTTTTCCTATTGGGGGCATCGCCCTCCTCTGAAAAGGGCTGACCGGGGATTTTTCAAAACGCTCCCCGGTTTCAAATGCCCGCGGCTGCCCGGGAAGGGGGGGGGATCGGGGCATACCAGCCCCCATCAGGGAGCAACCCAAGGCTATATTTACTGATACAGCTTCTTCACCCGCCTAGTGAGGAGGGCAGTCCCCTATCCCCACACGCAGGACCTGGAGCAGGACCCGAACCAACAGGTGGGTGGCCTACTTGGACACACTCTGCCCCCCCCAGTTAGAAGATCCCCTGGACTACTTTGGGGACCCCAAAAAAGGAAAAATTTCAGTGGAGAAACTGTCCTGTCCGGGCCCGTAAATGTGGGATCAGAAACGGGGGGTTTTTAGTGCGGGGGGCCAACCCCTTTTTCCCCCAAGGAAACCCGCTTGTCGACGGGAAAAAGTGGACGACTGACCTTTGTCAAGATTTAAACAGGCAATGGACGGCCCGGTTTTTCCCCACCCAATGTCTTACGTCAGAATACATCACCAAGACCCCCCTCACCCAAACCGGGGGAAATGAGTCTGGGGTTTAAACCACCTGCCTCACTAAAACCGAGGGGCCCCCACCCCCCCTGAATGCCACAAATCGCCCGACAGTTTCTCCTCTTCCACCCAAACCCTCTTTACCGGGATTTGGTAATTTCCCCACCCCCACTCCACACTCCTGTCCCTTGTCCAACCCGTCTGACCCTCATGCTGCTGCTGGGGGCGCTTTCCTTTACCTCCACCCCCGGGGTCATTGTGCCACTCTTTTGGGCCCCCATCTTTTTGCTCCTGCCCGCCGTCCCCCCACCCCTCTGTCAAAATTTTCCAACCCCTGTGGCCTACCCCATTTTTTTTCCACCTTTCCCAAAGGGGATTTTGAGACTTTCTGACCTCAACTGCTGCCCCGGGCCAAACACTGTGTCATTGTGCCCCTTCCCATGGGCCCATTCCTGCCCTTTTGGGCCCCCTCCAAATATCCAAAAAGCCACTGACTACCTCATTTCTGCTGCCCCCTCACCCTCCACCTCCCTTTTATTGTTTCCACTCTGTGGCCTACTCCAAAATTTTTGGCCCCCTCCCCAAAATTTTCATTGGCCACTGTCCCGACCTCATGCTGGTTGCCCCCGGTTTACCTCCACCCGTTTATTGTGCCACTCCCCCGTGGCCTACTACTGTTTTTTTTTCCACCTCCCCGAATTTCCCTTGGCCCCTTTTCCGGGCCCAAAGCGCTGCTTGGCTGCTGCCGTGACCTAAAAAAAACCCAACCCCTGTCATTGTGCCACTCTGTGGGCCCATTCCTGTTTTTTTTTTCCAAAGCCAATTTTCATTGTGCCCCTGTCTGACCTCATGGGTGCTGCTGGGCTGCTGCCCGGGGAAACCCCCACACTTTTTTTCATTGTCCCACTCTGTGGCAAAGCTCCCGTTTTTTTCCACCCTCCAAATGTCCCTTGTTGGCCCCCTGGGCCCTTTCCCCATGCTGCTGCGTGGCAGCCCGCCCTGAAACCCACCCCACCTGTTTATTTTCCCCGTCGACCTCCCTCTGCTGCTGGGGGGGCTGCTTTCCCCTGACCTACACACTGTGTCATTTTCCACTGTCCGACCTCAAAGCTGCCCGCTGTGGGGCCCGCCCGAACCCTATACACTCTTTCTTTGAGCCCCCCCTGTGGCCTATTCCCTGTTTTTTTCCCCCTCCAGAATGTCATTGTCCACTGTCCCGACCCAGCTGGCTGCTGTGGCTGCTCCGTGACCTCCCACTGTTCCCTTGTCCCACCCTTTTTGGCCTTTCCTGTTTTTTTTTCCACCTCCAGAATGTCAATTTTTCCACTGGGCCTTTTTTCCCTTAAAGCGCGCGGGGGCTTCTGCCGTGACCTACACACTCTGTCATAGTGCCACTGCTGACCCCAACTGCTGCAGCCGTGCCCCCACACACTTGTCATTTGGGGCCCCCCGTCTGACCTCATGCCCGCTGTGTTTGGGTGCTGCCGGTTTACCTAACACACTGGGGTCATTTTCCCCCCTCGTGGGCCCACTCCCGTTTTTTTTCCAAACCCCCAGAAAGTCATTGTGCCCCTTTCCTACCTCAGCTGCTGCTGGGGGACCTGCACACGGGGTCATTGTGCCACTTTCTTTACCCTTGCTGCTGCGTGGCTGCTGCCAAGAACCCAAAAAACACTGTGTTTAATTTTTCCACTTTTGTGGCCTACTCCTTTTTTTTTTCCCCCCCTCAAGGGAATTTTCAAATTTTGGGCCCCTGTCTGACCCATGGGTGCCCCGCTTTGATCCCGGTTTAGCTCCCCAACCCGTGTCCCTTTTCCCCCCTCTTTGGCCTACTCCTTTTTTTGGCCCCCCTCCAAAAATGTCATTGGGGCCAAATCCCCCTGAAACCCCAGCTGCGGACGCCCGCCGTCAAACCCCCACGCTTTTGTCCACTGAAGTTGCCCCCCTGAGCCCCCACTTGGTTTTTTTTTCAGCCCGCCCCTGCAAAAATTTTTTTTAGGGACATTCCCCCTTCAATTTTTTGGTCAGTTTTGCCTCTTAAGTGCCCAGGGAATTTTATAGTGAAGCGATTCTAAGAGGGGGCGGAAAGTCCATGTGCGTGTCAACTAAAACAAAACCCTTTGTATCAAAAACCAAACCAAGCTCCCTCTGCATATTTAAGCATGGCACAACTGTTCTACAGCACCCTGCAGGCCTGTGCGCCTGAAATAGCTGTTTTTTTAATGTAAATTCGTCCCGAAGTAATTCGGAACGAAGTTAATTTTTGTCGGGTAATTCGGCGAAGTGAGCGAACCGAATTTCGAGAAATTCGCCCATCTCTAATGATAAACTGAGTCGCCCTTGATCACGTTTGAGCAATTGTTATAATGCAAGCATGGAAAGGTACCCATTCGTGGAGTGGCAAGGTGAGACTGCAGCTCGTGGTGTCTTGAGGGGCCGATATCTGCGCGTACTAAATGGTCTCGTAAATTCTTGGGTCGTTTGAAGCAGATGCGTGCTGTACTGTGGAACTCTGGAACATTTGGATAGCCATCACATACAAATGTGCCAGTGTTTCCTTATGATTTGGTGTAGCTTAGGAATGAGGGGAGGATAAGTATTTACAAAGTGCATTCTGGGTAAGTTGGGGCCCAATGGTCTAGTAGTTTTAGGTCTATGCTTTGTATGGGAAATAAATTGTATGGGATATCCCCTATCCTTGAATATTTATCCATCAGGTTCAATTGTCTGTCAAGATCAGAGGGATTGGTCACTACTCTTTTCACCCTGGTGAATTGGGACAGAGGTAGGGAGGTCTTAGTATGAGAATGGTGACAACTCTGAAAATGCAAGAGTGAGTTTCTGTCTGTCGGTTTTCGAGTGTAGATCCGTTGAGAGAGACCCTTCAGTAGATTTTATAACCCATGTGTCAATGTGAGTCGGATCCTGTATTGTAAATGAAAGGCCTGGTACAATCGAATTAAGGTAATCAAAAAAATCCATTATCGAGGTGTTATCGTCCTGCCAAATGCAGAAGACATCATCGATATAACGATGCCATGAGACAGCATTAGCTCTAAATGCTGAATTAGTGTAGATATGGGTTTCCTCTATTGATGCCATAAAGATATTTGTGTAGGGGGGGGGGGGGGGGCGACATTTGACCCCATGGCAGTGCCTTGTTTTTGGAGGAAGAAATCATCCCCAAAGAGAATGTAATTGTCTATCAAGACTATGGAGAGTAGTGAAGTGCAAAATTCTATCTCGGGTGGAGTCACATTGGAGGTGAGTAAGATGTCCCGTGTAGCTCGGATACCATCATCGTGTCTAATGGAGGTGTAGAGGCTGTTGACGTCCAGGGTAATGAGGATGGAGTCAGGCGGGACAGGACTGGGAGACCGAAGTATATCGAGGAAGTGTGGGGTGTCCCGCAGAAAGGATTTAGTCTTTACTAGAAGTGGAGTCAAGATTTTCTCCGAAAATTGGGCAATGGGGAGAAGATCGAATTGGTGGATGCGACTATTGGACGTCCGGGTGGATCCTGAAGGTTCTTGTGGATCTTTGGCAAAATATTAAATACTGGTGTTATAGGGTGCAGTGTCAGAAGAAAATCCAAGGTCTTTCTATGAATTATGTTTCTGTCCAGTGCATTATCCAGAATGAGACGTATTTTAGAAGTGATCTGGAATATTGGGTCCCGTTTCAATGGTTCATAGGTGGTCGTGTCACTCAATTGACGTCTCACCTCTTGCATGTACTTATTGTGATCCATAACAACTATAGCCCCACCCTTATCGGCGGGTTTAATGATTATCCTTGGGTTCTGTTGTAATGACCATAGGGATTGTCTTTCAAACTGTGTAAGGTTGTTATTTATATAAAGTTGATGTCTCTGTTTAAGAATGTTCTTGATGTCGCGGTCTACCAAGGAAATGTATGTCTCTGTTATATGATATGTCCTAGGGGGATTGAAATTACTAGGATTTCTGAGATTCAAATTGGTGATTGACAAATGTGGTACATTTGAGGTGATGGAAGAGCAAGGGTGTATCTGGCTAAAGTGGGTTTTTAATCGGAAAGATCGGTAGAACCTTTGTAGTTCCTGTTTAAAGAGAAAAGTGTCCAAGGTCGGGGTTGGGCAAAATGAGAGACCTTTACTTAATACAGCTAGTTCAGAAGGGGTTAAAGAGACAGAGGAGATGTTAACAACTAGATGTTGTTGGGTGGGAGGGGAGGGACTTGAGCTTTCGGTAGGAGGAATAGGTGGGTGACATACCCTCGAACGTGTGTGTACGCGTAGATCGTCTAGTCCAAAATCATCTCCGGGCCCTCCTTGTGGGGGTCGAAATCTTCGAGGTCTGCGAGGTCCTAAAAAAGGTTAGGCTCTGCGTTCTGTAGAGTGCTGTT
Source organism: Phyllomedusa bahiana (assembly GCA_025379985.1). Taxonomy (NCBI): domain Eukaryota; kingdom Metazoa; phylum Chordata; class Amphibia; order Anura; family Hylidae; genus Phyllomedusa; species Phyllomedusa bahiana. Next base: position 5,745 of record JAODAL010054762.1, on the reverse strand, counting down.
TTGACTCAGAGCTGGTGGTGGAATAGTTTGTTCCAGGTCTGGATCTCCTGTAGCCATAATATGTGGGACCCTGCCATTTGTATACCCTATTTAGGAGGTAATCCTACGTGTCACGAATAAATTTTTCCCGTTTTTATTTTTCCGTGGTAGATCGGAATTGTGCCAGTGTTTGGTCAGTTGGTTGTTTTAAAGTGACCCAATCTTGTGAGACTATTATTGCCTGTATGTTTTGCTCCATTCCTTCATGTATATATTTTGCTATCTGGACATATTCTATATGGAACATAGATTATTTTGTATTATGCAATATATTAGATCTGTAACCCACTTATAAGGACATATTTATACTCTATTATCTGTATATCTATTATATTCAAATATGCTATTACATATTTTACCATCTGTTCAATATCTTGTTGTATCTGCATTCTGTTTATCTCTAGTTTTACCTTACATACACTTGCTTTCCATCATATTGTATCACTCTTCTCCCTTATTCTATCTTCTGCCAGCTTTTCCTTTCCTTTCTACCCTCTTCTGGGCATGTGTGGCGTCTTTTTAAGCACGGAGACTCACGCCCGACAAGCAAGGACCGCGAGTCTCCTTGCACCGGCCGCTACCTGCGCCTTGTTCCCCTCTAGCACATCTACACGGTTGGATATCATCCTTCACCATTCCCCTTTTCTATTAGTTTTCCATGCTTATGTTTCCTTATCTTCACTCCACAGCATCCACTTAACAGCGATCCTACTGATGGTAAGGTCTCTCCTCTGGGACATACTCTTTTTATTTTTTCCCTCCTTTCACGCGTATTTTCAGTCCTTATTTATTTACTTATTCATTTTTTATACCCTTTACAGATTCTCTTTATTCTATAGTTCCATACATCATTTGCCCTTTTTTCTTAGTCTGCATTTGGTAAGTCTTTCCACCTCTCTTCCCCTTTAACTCTCTCCATTCCCTTTCACCTCAGATCCATCTCTATCTTCTATTGGTACCATATTTCACTTGGTCATCCCCATCCTCACTTCACTTATATGGCTATGCTACACCTTCTTTATACACCACTTACTGGGTTCTGTTTAACCACAATTTATCATTTCTCTGGTTTAGTCAGTCATTCTTTCTATCATATTCTCTCTTCCTTTCCATACATTTCTTATATCCATATTACTCTATACATCCTTTTTTTATTCTGCATATCATCTGATATACCTGTTTTCTTCCTCAGTGACCTGGCTGAGAAAGGCTGAGACAACAGCCGAAACATTCCATATGGTCACGTTCATCCTTTTAGTCATATATTCAATATATGATTTTTATTTGCTATGTATGGAATTATGTCCTCTGTGATATAACATTGTAAATATCTAGACTAATCGATAAAATACTAATTAGCAATTATACCTACGAGTGCTCTGGAATAATTTAATTATTTGGTTATTGAGTTGGAATTACTCCTTTTCACTGAGCACCTATAAACATTGTCCCAGCGCACATCAGTGTTATTGTTACACAGTTAGCAAACACAATGTACCATTAGAACACTGGAGTGATGGTTGTTGGAAATGGGCCCCTATACACCTATGTAGATATTGCATTAACAACCAGACGTTTGCAGCAAGAATAGTTATTTACTTCATTAACAATGTATAGAGTGTATTTCTGATTCATTTAATGTTAGCTTCATTGAAAAAAGAAAGTGCTTTTCTTTCAAAAATAAGGAAACTTCTAAGTGACTTCAAACTTTTGAACAGCAGTGTAAATATTTATTTATATATTTATGGTATAATATATATATAATATATATATAATAGCATATATATATATATATAGATACATATATATATATATATATATATATAATATATATAATATATTTATATATATATATATATATATATATATATATAGTATCTCAAAACAAGTCATTAGAGGGGTTTTCCCATCTGGCCGTCTCACAGACCCTTTACATCCAATTTCATTTTTCTACTTCCTGCTCAGGTTGTGGGTGGTTCCACAGCAGTGACTGACATTTAAGCTCTGCTATTCCTAGCTGAGCCTGTTAGAAGGACATTGATGATGGAGTTTAAACAGCATGGCACAAGGCTATAGATCTCTAAAGGGTTGGTGTTTTTCCGTAAGAAAGATAAATAAGCTCCCAGGCTGCTGATAAGATACAGCATGGATTGATGTCACCATTAAGGCCATGGTTGCTAGAGCAGAAAGAGGTGGTCGGTGATCTATGAAATCTTCTGCAAACAAGCAGGAGATAAGAATTTTTCTAACTCTGAAATGAAGCAAAATCAGAACAGCAATGTTTTTGGTAATGCAGTGGCACCTCGATATAAGTGTGCTTTAGAATAAGTCCAACTTGGCAAAAATCCTGGTTGAACATGGAAAATTTTTTTGGTATATAACTATTCAATTTGTATACAACTTTGTTTGGAATACAATTTGTGGGTGTGTGGCCTAGACTTGATGAGGAGGAGATTGAGGAAGACTCTACTTCATAAGTCAAGGAAGTCCTTACCAAATGGATGGGTGTCAAAAACTTTACAGAGAAATATCATCCCATCAAAGCTGAAACAAGCTGTAATAGCATTTTCTGGAATGACCAAACAATGTCCTATTTCTGAAAAATCCTGAGAAAGCAGAAGCAAAGTTCTTTGGATAGATTTTTAGTAAAGATCAGACCTAATAATCCTCAACCAGGTCCAAGTAGAGACCTGACAAAAGAAAAGAGATAGAAAGGAGATATAAACTTGGTTCGTTTTCATTTATGTACAGTATGTATTTCACCAAATGCATTTGTCTTTTATTATTAAGCAGTGTTTAAAAAAAAATAAATCCTATTCTTATTATTATAAGAACGGATTAATTATTTTCCCTTTATTTCTCATAGGAAAAGTTTGTTTGGTATAAGTTCAGTTTGGTATAAGTCATTAGCCCATTCCAGATTCTTGGACTTTTACCAATGTACCACTGTAATTTTTATTTACCTTTGCCTACATGTTCAAAGCTAATCAATATAATCAAGCTAATCAATTTGATGGGAATGCCATTCAAACGCCAATTTCCATTGTGCCGTAAATTTATTTCTCATTCTTGCTAAAATTATTCTAATTGCACAACAATCTAATGTCTATGGATAGCATTTGGCCTCCTGCACATGGCTATAATACACTTTCTACAACCAGACAGAAGTGTGGGCACTTCCATAGACAATGTCCCAGCTTCTAAGTGAGCGACGGATTAGTGAATATACTTTACTACTTTAAGAGGTCACTTCTTTGGGTGTTGGCCAACAGGCTACCGTGGGAGAGCAATAACACATCACACAGTTTGGTGGAACAAAATGACTCTGAGAGAAAACACGCAGAACATGTTAATTTTATAGCGAGTGTATTAAATGAAACTATGATTGAGAACAAAACGTTTTCAACAGTGGGTAGTGTGGGGCTTACTCCAAGGGGGCGTGACTAAGTGGCTATAGGGTTCTTTACAAAGCCTTTGATGGTAAGGATGGCTTAACCCCGATGGCCAGGTGCAACCTCAGAGCAGTCCTCGGCAGTGGTAGCTGACCCCAGCCAGGTCAGAAGCACGAATGCAGGCACCACACTGACCGAGACCCAGTGAGCTGGGAACAAGAGAGGCCAAGGGACAGGAATAGGACAGAAGCCAAAAGACAGACGCAGGACGGAGACCAAACAAGACACCTAGAACAGACATAAGTCAGAGGGTGGAACCATAAGAAAGAGGGCAAAGAAACTCAGGGCGAGACCATAAGCCAGGAGTCAGAAAAGCTTGTGGTGGGGACATAAGCCAGGGGACATGCAAAAAACTGTAGAGGTACCAAGGAAAACCTGTAAAGTAAAGGTCAAGCAGCTCCCACACATGAAAAAAAAGCTCCCAGATCTGCACAAGGACAATGTTAATTACAACACTGGACAGAAGAGTCAGCAGAGTTCATGGCCAGAGTCTACTGTCACATTTTTAAAGGCGAGTAGTGGACCCACTGTGCCAATACTGGGCTTACCCTGAGGGGGCACGACTAAGCGACCATAGTGTTTTTCACAGAGCCTTTGATGGTTAGGATGGCTTAACCCTGAGTGCCACAGGTGTGTTCCCAGAGCTGTCCGCAGAAGCTGACCCCAGCCAGGCTGGAAGCACCAATGCAGGCACCACATTAACAGAGACACAGCAAACTGGGAACAATGGAGGCCAAGGGATGGAAGCCAAGAACGAAAAGAAGGATCAGACAAACACCTTAAAAAGATATAAATTGGGGGGGGAAAAAAACATGGCAAAAGGAACACGACAAAAAAGACTAAGAATACAGGAAGACCCAAAATAAACTAGGAGCTCAGACAGTAAGGAGCACACAAACAAGGGCTTGATAAATAGGGGAAAAACAAAGCAAGGAACATACAACTGACCAGGAGCATCAGACCAGCTAGATACAAGTGGCAAACGGCAAACATCAGCAGGAACACAAACATAGCTAGAAACAGAAGTATGGAACCAGACAGCGACAAGACAGAATAACCAGAGTTAGGTAAACACCAACACAATAATGTCTTTTGGTGCCCAGACACCATTTTTTGCCCACATTAGTAGTGCAGAATGCGCCTGGATCTATGAAACTGTTCTACTGCGGGTCATAGATTTAGCACTTTCTAGCTAAATAGCAACACTTCTGGCTCAGTTAGACCAGTTTTAAACTGGTTTACTTGTTACAATAGTAATGCACCTGCATTTGCCATACTAAAGCTATAAATGTGTAGCTTCGTATGGTTGTAATGTGACACACTTCTAGCACGCCCCCCAATCTCAGGTGCATTACAAAGTGCCACGGGCACTGGAAGGCTGCATGTCTGCTTGCGGCCTTCCTGAGTTCTATTGTGGAGCAGGGATCGCTCGCTCTCTGCTCCGCAATAGAATCTTTGGCTGTATGCGCTCGAAGAAGTCGCATACAGCCGAAGCAGTGCCCAGACGCCGACGTCTGACAGGAGAGTAAGCTGTATGCGCTCCCAGGAGTCACATACAGCTACACAGATCGTTGACAGCGCACAGGCCACAGCTGCAGCCGGACATTGTCAGGTACTCGGGATTCAGTTATATGCGACTACGAGAGGAGTCACGTACAGGTGAAGTGTCCCTACCGGCTCCGGGCCATCGCATCGCCCGAGCGCCGACAGTAACTCGAGTATAAGCCGAGGGCGGTTTTTTAAGCTCATTTTTTGGGATGAAAAACTCAGCTTTTATTCAAGTATATACAGTAACAGCAAAATGGGACTGCACCTTTCCTATTAGCCAGGGAGATCAGAGGCAGCAACATGGTGCATACAGCATGGACAAACAAACAGGGAAAGTGGCATGACAAATGCAAGGTATGTCACAACTGACCATGCAAACAGTGGCTATGACAATTAACCTATAATAGTACAAAAACTCAACTCGTAATTTAAATAGAGGTGGGACTAATTTTAACATATTCATGAGTACTTTTTTGGAATCAATCCAATATTTAATAAAAACATAAATTCATAGATCTCTGACCAATTTTTATCAAGGTCAAACTGCACAGTTACTTTGAATGTAGAAAATAATTGGTGCAGATGTGTTTAATTCCAAAACAGTGCACATTGCTCATGATGTATGAGAGAAAACTCTTATTATCAACCTGTTATAAAAAATATATATAATATATATATATATATTATATTTATATAATTAAATTAA
>JAODAL010054761.1:0-24417 GCA_025379985.1 Phyllomedusa bahiana | reverse complement strand
GGTGATCTTGGCTTATAAACCACAGGACATGGTTACAGTAACCCCTTTCCCTTTATTTTCAGAAAATTTTTTGCAGGTTTTCTGGCATAATTTTAAGGGGGCTTCCTCGGGGACAACACCCATGCAGACAATTTTTTGAAGGGGGCGACATATTGGCCCTGCATTTCCAACGCTTTATTATATCCAGTAAATTTGACTTGTCTGTAAAATTAAATTTTCATTACTCCACGATCCTCCCATTCCACCCTTGCATGGTGCTACCCTAGGCACTGGGTAAATATAGCCCTGAAAAGGGATGGTTTCTGAAAAAAAAATTTTTGGGTCCTCCGAAATTCACCATTTAAAGCTGTATGCAGCATAAGCTAGGACGGGAACATAGTACAAGATGAATTTTTCCCTATGGGGCAGGAAAATTTAAAACACATTTAAAGGGAAAAGAGTTCAGGAGTCAAATTACAGGTGTCGGAGACAACCGGGAAACAAAAAGTCAAGTGTAGCCAGTAGTTGAGACCGCGAATAGTTCTACAAGTTTTAGGAAACAAAGACACAAGTTCATATTTAGAGCTCAATAGCAGGGCAATAAACTGTTCCCAGGAGGAGACAATATAAGGTACACAAGATAAACAAGCACTCCAAAAATTCTCCCCAAACCCTTATAATAAATTGTAAAACTACAATCACGCCCTCAGGGAAATGACATGTGAATGGTTTTTTTTTTCATATTTTTGCTTTTGTCTTTCCCCACAGTGTTGAAATTAGGGCTTTTCTGATACGGTTGAACGGGGTTCTTACCCAATTTGGCAGTTTTTTACTAGGCAGCTCCCCCGGGGATGGGAAAAGAGACAATTGTTTATCATGTCTCACCTGTTAAATTTCTCTCATGTAGCACTGGGGTTTATACTGCTTCCTACTGGGAATAGTTCATTGTCCAGCCAGTGAGCTGTAAGTATGGCCTTGTGTCTGTGGTTTAAAGTAAATAAAGTCCCATTTTTCTGTGATAGGTTTTAGGAAACAACAACTTAGAATGTACTATGAACAAACTGAAATAAGACAGTTCAGGGCACTACACCAGACAGAACCCAAAGTGATTGCACTGATACTCAGGCAATGAGTGATAAGGTTTAAATATGATGCCATCATTAGAAGCACCCTGGAAGTGACACCATGTACATAGCCACCTAGCACAGAAAAGAGTTACCCACTGCTAGACCACAGGAGCTACTGGATACATCCCAGTAATACAGACAGAACAAAAAGAGGTTATACTGGAACTAGTGCAGACCACTAAGATGAAATAACATCTTCACTGCAACATAAATAGTGCACAATAGTTGCCTGGTAATACAGTGCTACTGGCAACAGGATGCAAGTAAATTCCCCTAAAGTATCTCACAAAAGTCAATACACGTCTCATATTTTTGTAAATTTTGCATTATATCTTTTCATGAGGCAACACTGGCCTATTGCACCACCACATACATACCGTACCCACCAGGACGTCAGACAGACCCCGCAGCCTTGGCACACACCTCAGACTCGCTATCTGCAGACGCTGTTCCAGGTGTGCTGAGCGGTGTGGAGAACAGTCACAGCTACCTGCAGACTTTCTCCACTACAAATTCATGCTCAGACCTACCACAGCTGCCCTTCACTGCGCCAAACAAAAATATTTCACCTCCCTCATCTCAACACTACACAACAACCCAAAACGTCTGTTTGATACCTTCCACACCCTCCTCAGTTCCCAAGAGCTCAGGCCCCGTCACTGACCTCTGTGCTGAACGACCTGGCCACATCACTCAAAGAAACAAAATTTACAGCATCCCGCAAAACATCACATCACAATCCACAATTAACACCCATCCGTCCCTCCCCGGCACGTCCTCTAATATGCTCCTCGGGCCCTTGACCCGACATCATAAGAAAAAGTGTCCAGGCTTCTCCGGTCTGCTCACCCACCACGTCACTTGCCTAGTACCCATTCCCACCCACCTTGTCCAGTCCATTTCTCCCACTTCCTCTCTCACCTCACTACAATCTGTAACCTCTCTCTCTCCACTGGGAATCTCCCATCCTCCCTTTAAACACGCTGTTTATAACTCGCCTTTACTTAAAACGCCCTCTCTGGACACCTCCCTGCGCCGCCACTACCGACCCAGTCTCTAACTGCCATTCATCTCCAAACTTCATGGAACGCTTTGTTCTCTCTCGCCTGATCCGCTATCTCTCTGCTCAACTCTCTTCTAGACCCTCTGCAATCCGGTTTCCCCGCACCCTACCACCCACAGAAACTGCTCTTTTCTTAAAGCTTCAAATGACCTCCTGCAGCAAAACGCAGGTAACTACTCATTTCTGCTTCTTCTGATCTCTCTGCACATATGACACTTGTTTGATCACCACCTTCCTCCTCAACAGCCCGCACCAACGGTACCAGACACTCGCTCTCCACTTGGTTTCTCTTTCCTACCTCACAGACCGGCTCCTTCAGTGTCTCATTTTTCCGGTCAACTCCCTCTCCTCCCCTCCCTCTTGCTGTCGGAGGTTCCTCAGGATCCGTCTTTTGGTCCCTCTCTCTTTTCCACTCTACACAGCCCCCCCATTGGACAAAACCTCAGTAGATTTGGCTATCCAGTACCATCTCTACGCTGATGTACACTGCAACTTAACACATCCACCCGAGACTTCACCTCCTGCCCTGCTACAGACACCAGTGACTGTCTGTCCGCTGTCACTGACTCAAATGTCCTCACTCCTAATCTTACCAACTAAACCACACTAAAACGAAACTTCTAGTCATCCCACCATCTACTAACCGACCTCACCCCTGCTGATTTCTCTCTCAGTGTGTGGGTACCCCCATAACTCCTAGGCAGCAGGCCCGATGACTGGGGTTAACTAGACTCTGATCTGACCTTCACCCCCTTATAATCAAATCCCTTGCCCTGCTCCTGTTACCTGCACCTCCAAGAACATCTCCAGAAAACCGTCCATTTCTCACTGTGAAACTACTCAACTCTCATTACTGCTCTATACATTCTTCGTCCTGACTACTGTAACTCCCTACTTGTTGGTCTTCCTCTCTGTAAACTCTCTCCCTCTGCAACTTATCTAATGCAGAAGCCAGGCTTGTCTTCTTTCCAGCCGCTAAACTGATGTCCTCTACCCTGATGTCAGACACTGCACTGGCTGCCGAATTCAGTACAGAATACAACATAAAACTCATCACTCTCAACATAAGGCTCTCCACATGCTGCACCCCCATACATCTCCTCTCCTTACTCTGTCTACCACCCTACCCGTTCTCTCCGCTCTGCTACTGATCTAAATACACACCTCACTCATCCCAACCTCCCAGCCCGTTCTCCAAGATTTTTCAAACGTGTGCACCAGTTCTCTGGAACATGTTACCCCATGTGATAGCACACTCACAACCCTCACAGTTTTAAGTGCCTCTGAAAATCATCTTCATAGACAAGCAAATAAGATCCCTAATGTCCAACTCCACCAAATCTCAGTCACAGATTCGCACATCCTGCACTTTGGCACCTACAGGCACTTTTCTGTATATAGAATGATATGGTTGGAATGGCAGGATACATACCACATTATATGTATACTACCCCATCTTTATGTAAACATGGTTGGTCCATTGTAACCAAGCACTTGTCACCTTTGTTTTCACCCATACACCATAAAAGATTGTAAGCTCTTGTGAGCAGGGCCCTCACACCGCATTCTCATTCTAAGTAGCTTTTTTATAATGTAACGTCTGGTTTGTCTGTGCTTATACCCACTATGTTGTAAAGTGCTGCGGAATATGTCGGCGCTATATAAATAATATAATAATAATAATAATCTTTATTTATATAGCGCCAACATATTTCGCAGCACTTTACAATGTAGAGGGTATAATTACAGACAAAAGACAGACATTACACAGTGAAAGCTACTTACAGGTGAGACACAAGGTGTGAGGGGCCTGCTCGCAAGAGCTTACAATCTAAGAGGGTGCCTGGGGGAAACAAAGGGGGAGAAGTGCTAAAAAAACAATGGCCCAGCCATGCTTTATAAATATGGGGAGGTTTACATAAAAATTTGGCGAACCTGCCACCATGACTGTACATCTATATACAGATAAGTGCCTGTGAGTGCCCTAGTGTAGGAAGTGACAAATGTGTGTGATAGAAGGTGGGGGTTAACAATTAGTGGTTTTGGTAGGCCTGCCTGAGAAGATGTGTTTTCAGGACACTCTTAAAACTGCGAAGGCTGGGATTATGCCTGATGGTACGTGGTAGGATGTTCCAGAGAATGGGTGCAGCACGTGCAAAATCTTGAAGACGGGCATGGGAGGTTCAGATGATTGTAATCTGTAGTTTGATGTCCGTAGCTGAGCGGAGAGGGCGGGCAGGGTAGACAGAGATGAGGGAGGAGATGTATGGGGGTGCCGCACTGTGGAGAGCTTTATGGGTGAGAGTGATTAGTTTATACTGTATTCTGTATCGGATGGGCAACCAGTGCAGTGACTGACACAGGGTAGAGGCATCATATAGCGGCTCGAAAGAAAGACAAGCCTGGCTGCTACATTCAGGACAGATTGGAGAGGGGAGAGTTTACAGAGAGGGAGACCGATAAGCTAGGATCTACAGTAGTCAAGACGAGAATGAACAAGAGCAACAATGAGAGTTTGAGTTGTTTCCACAGTGAGAAAAGGACGGATTCTGGAGATGTTCTTGAGGTGCAAGTGACAGGAGTGGGCAAGGGATTGGATATATGGGGTAAAGGTCAGATCAGAGTCTAGAATAACCCCAAGACATCGGGCCTGCTGCCTAGGAGTTATGATGGTGCCACACACGGAGAGAGAAATAGCAGGGTGAGGTCGGTTAGTAGATGGTGGGATGACTAGAAGTTCAGTTTTAGTGAGGTTTAGTTGGAGATAGAGAGAGGACATGATGTCAGAGACAGCGGACAGACAGTCACTGGTGTTTTGTAGCAGGGCAGGAGTGAGGTCTCGGGAAGAGGTGTATAATTGAGTGTCATCAGCGTAGAGGTGGTACTGGAAGCCAAATCTACAGATGGTTCGGCCAATGGGGGTTGTATAGATTGAGAAGAGGAGTGGACCAAGAACTGACCCCTGAGGGACCCCTACGGCAAGAGGGAGAGGAGAGGAAGTAGAACCTGCAAATGAGACACTGAAGAAGCGGTCAGAGAGGTAGGAAGAGAACCAAGCGAGAGCAGTGTCCTGGATGCCAATGGTGCTGAGCATGCTGAGGAGAAGATGGTGATCAACAGTGTCAAATGCTGCAGAGAGATCCAGAAGATCCAGAGATCCAGAAAAAAGATTATTATTATTATTATTATAGTAGGATCTTTGCCCTCAGCTCGGTTCTTTCCAGTTAACGCTGACATTACCTTGTCAGGCTGCGTTCCCACTTCAGTTATTTGGTCTGTTTTGCCCCTGTAAGTGCCCAGAGAAGTGAAGTGTGAAGCAATTCTAAGAGCAGTGGCTGTCATGTGCGTGTTATACTAAAACACAGCATTGTATCAAGACCAAACCACGCTCCCTCTGCATATTTAAGCATGGCACAATGTTCTACAACACCCTACAGGCTCTCCGCAGCCAGGAAATAGCTGTTTTTTAACGCGATTCACTGCAAATAAATTTGGGTCGAAACGATTTTGTGTGGAAAATTCGGCGAATCTGGCGAACCGAATTTTTGAGAAATTCACCCATCTCTAGTGCCAATGTTAACTATCCTTCTTTTTTTATTTTTTTTTTTTTTTTTTTTTTTTTTTTTTACTATTTTTTTTTTTTTATTCTTTTTTGTTTGTTTTTTTGTTTTTTTTATAACAATATTACTACAATTGCTACAATTGTTTATATTGTTTTAATGAACTATACAGTAGCTGTTATATATATTTCAAAATGGGTTATTGGCAACAAACCTTGTACATTTTGTATAGTCTCAATTGCTTTTCTAGGTTTTACTTGTGTTCAACGCTATGGTGATTATGTGTCATAGCACACGTTATGTGATTAGCTGTACTTGTATATATTTTTGTTCTTAATATATCTTTTTTTGTGCTATGATTAAGGACCAAGTGCACCTGAAATGTATCAGCAAAGTTTTGTATATTACACAATATGCTTTTTTCAAAATGGATACAATAAAGAAGTAGTGATTTTATTTGGTTCTGGAGAACCGTTTTCTGTTTAAAAGTGATTCTAGACAGTCTCTTTTGCTGGAGCCTGGAGCTATACACCATCAGTGATATGATTAGGGCTGCCAGGTTCAGCCCAGAATGGCAACTGAATGTCATTTTTGTCATTTCTCTTGTTGCCTCAGGATGCACCGACTTTCTTTTATGAATATTGAGTAAAGTCTTCTCTAGACTAGTGAAGGTTCTCCTGCTCTTAAATTTAAAGATGTTTTCACTGGTACCATTTTAGAATGTTTGCAATTTTTTTTATCTCTTTATATTCCAGTTTTTGGAAAAACAAAATAACCAAGAAAATCAAAATTTTGTCATTGGGTATTTCTTTTTTATACAGTGTTTATCATATGGAATAAATCATGTCAATTTGAATGGGTTGGACTTTTGTGAATGAAACCAAAATGTTTAACTTTTTTATTTTTATTTTAAAATCTTTTTCTAACTTGGACTTTTATGGCAACATCGATGAATTCCTATGTGGTATATTTTTGCCGTATATTGCTCCAAAAAACTGCTGTCATACTGTTCTATAGATGGAACTACACATTTTAATGTGTCTAGAATGCGCCAAAGTTTGATGTGAAGCTGTAGTATAAAGTTTGGCTCATTACACCTTATGCACCATACAAAATTTGGTGCATTACACTCTATGTGCCAAAATATTTGGCTCATAACACTTTTATTCATACTGTCGGATTTTACACTCCTCTATATCTATTTCAGTCTTTCTCAACTCCAGTCCTCAAGACCCACTAACAGGTCAAGTTTTCAGGATTTCCTCAGCATTGCACAGGTGATATAATTATGGTCAGTGCATTCTGCACAGGTGATTTAATTATTGTCAGTGCATTCTGTGGGAGATGCTGAAAACATGACCTGTTGATGGATCTTGAGGACTAAAGTTGAGAAACACTGATCTATTTAGAACTGGTGTGTTGGTGCCAAGTTGAAAAACCAGTGCATGCAAGTTCATAGATGTTGCCCCTAATTCTTCGGAGTATTTTACCATTAGGTGGCCAATCGCTTGTACACTGTTCTGCAAAAATAATAATCTGGCAAGGTGTTAATATGAGTAGTAAAATAGCAGCCATGGAGGACTTCACTAGACTTCTGGATGCCATGACAATCTCATAGCAGGTGTGTGGGGAAGCTCTCTATTAAGATGTAGGAATTGGAACTACAATATCTCCAATTACAGTTGTTTTGGGGTAGGTCTTAGCTCTACCTAACAGCTGTTACCTGAGGCTTATAGAGCAGGGTCAGCGAATGAGCCCACTCCATACACCCTTATCGATCCTGTGACCTAAATGTACATCATGTCAGTAAGGGGTTAAAAGGAAACATTGATTTCTGGAGCAGCAACCAAAGATATGGAGAGCAAGTCACAAATAGAATTGCTGTGCACATCAGAACACACAATAGGACCCTAAGGAAAGGACAAGCTATAGATAAACTACAAGTTTATCAAGGCACTAGCCATAATAAATACAGTGTGCAGCATGTTAATAGGTAAGGCAGACATATTCCTGGCCATAATAGAAAGGTAAATTTTTGCTTATGTACATTGAAAGACACTTATCTTATGGAGACAGTCTAAACACCACCTGTACTATTGCCCGTCAGATGGAGAAGAACTCAAGATGATGCTGTCTTTCCATCACATTAATACTTCTACCTGTTTTATCAGTCTGAAGGGAAGAGAGATCATCCATTATTGAACTGCTGACAGGGATGCAAGGGAAAATAAAATATATAACCAATAACAGGCTTACATGCAGAATCTAAGCAGTACTACAAATACCTTATGTCTTTGAAACACTTATCAATGTATAACAATATACCTTTAAATCAGTGTTTCTCACCTCCAGTCCTCAAGACCCACCAACTGGTCAAGTTTTTAGGATCTCCTCAGTATTGCACAGGTGATCTAATTACTGTCAGAGCATTCTGTGAGAGATCCTGAAAACATGACCTGTTGGTGGCTCTTGAGGACTGGAGTTTAGAAACACTGCTCTAAATGATAGTCATACAGTTTAGAATTATCATCATACTTACTGAACAAATACCACTATGCCAAGACCTAAAGGGCTTGAACAAAATAAATAGAAGATCACCACCGGCAACACCTTTTTTTCAGTAACATAGATTCTATTGCTGTTAATAAATTGTATTACCTGTGCTGTTGTAAAAATCAGTTTAATTGTTTTTTAGGCATAATTTTTATTTGTGAGAAGCTCTGCCTTACAAGTATAAGTTTGACATAAGTGATTACTCAGTAGTGTCTCTATTCCTGACAAGCAAGCTATGGGGATTTCCTTGTTCTTTCCCTCTTCTGTCATGAGACAACTCCTACACAATTATGATTGAAGATATATATTAAGAATGCTAAGTATAGGTTCCCACAGGTCACACCACTGGTATGGACCAGCATCCCTCAAACTGAGAATCCAATCAAACAACCTCCCAATCTCTGTTTCTTAGATATCCTATGGAGGGATCCCATGGGCCAAGTGATTTGTGTCCCGGAAGAGCACAAATGGAGAGGTGGCTGTTTATGTCTGTGGCTCTTTTTATTTAAACCTTTGTGAGAAAGCATAGTTTACTGTATGTATATTATATCCAATTTATCTAAGCCAAATATTTTGACATATTAAAGAGGTTTAACCTTGAAGGCATTTAATGCCTGTTATGTCCTGCTTCAACTTCCGGTGTGTTTAAAATGGGGCATATATGATTTGTTTGAACTGCATATTATGTGACTCAGGAGACTTGACATCTCCATGCCTTTCCCCACTTGTGCTCAATCTAGTCAAAAAAGGTCTGTCTATGTAAAAAGCTGTGGGCAGCTTCAATGTATCTAAGTGGTTAACACTTCTGCCTTTCACCATAGGCGTCCTAGGTTCAAATCCCTACAGGTACCAAACATGGATTTTTTTTTTTCATGTACATACCAGATTTCGTTTTTTTCTTTTTCTTTTTAGTTATCTGCACTGTTTGACTAATTACTAAGGGCTACAAAGGACAGGGGTAGAATGACAGCACCTGGGGTTGAACACTCGTTCAGCAGTGGATGGGTGTGATTTCTAAGCAGGGAATAGACTGCCAGTACCTGGCTGAGAGAAGAAGTAATGTCTGAGCATGTGCAGCCAGGACTGAGGAGCTCTCATCACTGGTCATATCCCCTAGAGACGAGCTATATGCTATGGATCATTAAGGTAACAGGTAAAACAAAAATAGTATAGAAATTTTAATAAAGCTAAATGATGAAAATGTATTGGCGGGATTCTGATAAAGAAGGGTACTTGGAAACAGCATGTATGCAGAGAAAAGTGCATACTGACAAATTTATTGGTGCACTTAGCAGCAAAAAACTAGCACAGATACCTTCCATCACATTTACTATGTGTTAGGTTTTAGCCATTTTTGTGATTTGCTTTAAAAGAAGTGTGGAATACTGGAAGGGGGCATGACTTAGTTGAAATGAACTATGGCTTATCATGTGGCAAAATTACACTAAACTTTTGCACTTATTGGGGCAAGGTTAGCCAATAGGTGATGTAGACACCAGTGTCTAAAAACACCGGTAACTATCATACAGCATTAGCCACAAATTCGGTGCATTCTTAGATTGTCTAATCTACATTTATACTCCATATTCGGCAACTTTAGTAAATTAGTTAGCCCTTGAATTGTAGTCTAAGGCATAAGGGAGAGAGGAAGCAGCATTACTTTCAAAGGGGGATTTGGGAAAGTCTTGTAGGTAAGGGTTTAAAAAAGTCCAGGATCAGACTCCATAGAGGGAGTATATGATGAATAACCTCCTGTTGAAGAGAAGATCCACGTCCAATGCATGGCCTTTCACCCAAAAATATATGCTAAAGTTAGTTTCTTTTAGTTTAAGTGGGATTGATTGAAGGTCATAAGCAGCGAATATGCTATCATGCAGTCATGTCCCTCAGTGTTTATATGTGTTCCTAATCAGTAGATTACAAGATGATATCTATTAGTGACCTTTACCCCTATAGCACATGTGCACAAGGTCCCACCCTTTAGACTATTTCCAATCATGAAGGCAATCATCATTACACATTTGTCCTATAGAAATGGAATAGTTTAACCAAAAGAAAATAGAGAGTATAGAGTAAAACCATTCTATTTTATTTTTATATCTTAAAAAGTTTTTTTTTTATATAAATACATATACAAAATACGTGATGATGGTGAGATAGACAAAAGAATACAAAAGAAACCAAAAATGGACAAAGAAGTGGTCAAAATTTAATTATAGTACAATATATGGGGTTTGTAAAAAATGATTATTGAGATCAAAATAGATTTAAATGCAAATGCTCATTCTCAGCAGCAATATTGTATGATACAAAACCCAAGTACAGAGAGATGTCAATCAAAAGGTACGTCTTGGATACAGAGTATAACCAAATAGTACATATGTAATTTTAAACTTAATGAACCATGACCCTACCGATATGATAGAAAATGACCACACTTGTCACACTTGTCGGGCTCAGTCCCTTATACAGTATTTATCAGTTCTGATGCATATTAAGCTGTTTATTATGTTAACGTTCCTTTTTAGGGATACAGTTTCCGCAGGGAATATGCATAAAAAATCTGTAGTGTAATAACAGCAATGTGAATGAGATTTCTGAAATTTCTTTTCCACGCTGCAGAAAAAATGTACACGGAATCTGGATGTAAATTGAGCAGACTGTGGATTCTAAATGTTATGGATATGCTGTGAATTTATTCATAATTTTCACATTTACTGCAAGTGCCGCAAATTTGAGACAGATAGATTGTAACCTCTTAGCGTATCATGATGTACTGGTACATCATGATGATACTAAGGGAGTATGGGGCAAGCTCACTTGCTGAGCCTGCTTCAAATGCAGTGGTGCTGCCTGTGAGATACAGCTGACCTGCCGCTAACTTCAGACATCGGAGCCAGCTCTGATCCCTGATATTTTACCATTTAGATGGTTGCTTCTCACCATTCCTCCCAACGACCATCACCCCCTCCCAGGGACAAGATCACAGGGTACCAAGTGGGGTGCCATGGCAGCCAGAAGCCCGATGAAGGCTTTCAGCTGCTATATTACTGCTCCTGTGACTTACTATTATTATACATAATGCAGAACGATGTGCAAGCGATCATGCCCCTTAGTGGTCAAGTACCCTAGGGGAAATACATGTACAGTGGAGAAAAAGAGAATTTGATACACTGGTGGTTTTGCAAGTCTTTTCATCTACAAGGGATGGAGAGGTCTGTCATTTTTATTGTAGGTATGCTACAACTGTGAGAGATCGAATCTGAAAAAAAATCCAGAAAATCACATTGTATGATTTTTAAATAATTAATTTGCATTTTATTATTAATTAATTATTCAAGTATCTGATCACCTACCAACCAGCAAGAATTCTGGCTCTCACAGACTTGTTAGTTTTTCTTTAAGGAGCCCTCATACTCTGCACTCATTCCCTGTATTAATTGCACTTGTTTGAACTCGTTACCTGTATAAGAGACACCTGTCCACACATTCAATTAATCACACTCCAACCTCTCCACCATGGCCAAGACCAAAGAGCTGTCTAAGGACACCAAGGACAAAATTGTTGACCTGCACAAGGCTGGTTTGGGATACAGGACAATAGGTAAGCATCTTGGTGAGAAGGCAACAAGTGGTGCAAGTAGTAGAAAATGGAAGAAACACAAGATGACTGTTAATCTTCCTCAGTCTGGGGCTCCATGCATTATCTCACCTCATGGAGTAATGATGATTCTGAGAAAGGTCAGGAATCAGTCCAGCTTCCAGCTACTACACGGGAGGATCTGGTCTATGATATGAATAGAGTTGGGACCACAGTCTCAAAGATTACCATTAGTAACACACTATGCCCTCATTAAAATCCTGCAGGGTATGCAAGGTCCCTCGGCTCACGCCAGCACATGTCCAGGCCTGTTGGGAGTTCACCAACAGCCATCTGGATGATCCAGAAGAGGCACAGGAGAAGGTCATGGGGTCAGATGAGACCAAAATAGAACATTGTTGGTATCAGCTGCACTTGCTGCATTTAGAGGAAGAAGAAGGATGAGTACAACCCTAACACCGTCCTAACTGTGAAGCATGGAGGTGAAAGCATCATACTTTGGGGGTGGTTTTCTGCAAAGGGGACAGGACGACTGTATTGTATTGAAAGGAGTATGGATGGGACCATGTATCGCAAAATTTTGTCCAACAACCTCCTTTCCTCAGTAACAGCATTGAAGTGGCTGAAGTTTTCAGCATGAAAATGACACGAAACACGTAGCCAGGGCAACTAAAAAGTGGCTTTCAAGGTTCTGAAGTGGCCTACCCAGTCTTCAGACCTGAACCCAATCGAAAATTCTTTGCAGGGAACTGAAACTTAATGTAGCCCAATGACAGACCCGAAACATGAAAGATCTGGAGAAGAATGGGCCGAAATCCCTGCTGCAGTGTGTGCAAACTTGGTCAAGAACCACTGGAAACATCTGACTTCTGTTATTGCAAACAAAGGTTTCTGTACCAAATATTATCTTATTTTTTTCTGCTGCATCAAATATTTATTTCATGCAATAGAATTAATTAATTAATTAATTAAAAAATCATACAATGTGATTTTCTGGATTTTTTTTTAGATTCTGTCTCTCACAGTTGAAGTGTAACAAAAATGACAGATCTCTCCATTCTTTGCAGGTGGGAAAACCTGCAAAATCACAAGTGTATCATATACCTATTTTCCCCACTTTATATGTTTAAAAAAAAAAGTTTTTAAAAGTATAAAAAATAATGAAAAATATTAGCAAAGCAATCCCCTTTTGTCAATGTACAAATAAAAAAATTAAAAAGTTGCACATGATATTTATTGCCAACATCCGTAAGAGACCAATCCTTTAAAACATAACATAACTTATCCCGTACATGAAAAAAAATCACAATGCCAAAACTGTTTTTTTTTTTTTGTTCATTTCATGTTCCAAAAAATTGGGCTAAAAAGGGATCAAAAGTCACATATATTCCAAAATGGTGTCAATAAAAATTACACTATAGCCTGCAAAAATAGTTGAAAAACCAAAAGTTAGTGGCCATAGATTATGGTGCTGCAGCGCAACTTTACAAAACAGAGAATTTTTTTTTTTAAAGTAATAAAATGTAACATCCTAAACTGCGAAATACAGATAACGTAATTTATACCGCACAGTGAACCCGAACGCCCCGCAAAATTGTGCAATTACATTTTTTTCATATTCCACTCCACTTAGAATTTTTGGGAAGTTTCCTGGTGTATTCTATGGTACAGTCCTTGGCACCTTTAAAAAGTACATTTAAGGTGATATATCCAAATATGCAATCATCATTTCTTTTGGTCTATTTTGCTCCAAAAATACTCTTGACGCCATATTCTCAACATAAATGAACTATAATATATCAAAACTAGGCTCATTATACGCCGGGCACGACACATTGTAATGCACCTAAAAAGGCACATTAAATATAGTAGCGATGATACACTGGGTGCCTCCATAACGCAATGTGCCTATCGAGGTGCATTACATACACTAGTAATGATAGGTTATGTGCCTCTGTTACGCAATGTGCCCTGATAGGTGCATAATATACACTAGAAATTCTATGTTATGCGCCTTTTTAGGCACATTAAAGGGGTTTTGCCACGATGTAATGTTGACGTGGGATCCTCCAAAATGGGTATTTAATCACTCTTCTAAATATATGTGATTATAAAAAGTCAAGCCTGTGAGAGCTACAGCTTTCTTTACATGTCCCTAGTTACTTAAAAGTTTACATTAGCCACGACCAGGAGCTGATCTGGCCACGCTTGCGTGTTTGCACTTCTTATCTGATGAACATGAAGGAACTTGCAAGGGGCTGGGGAGAAATGTGCAGTGGATGAGACTTTCTGCTGTATAGAGAATCCACTAGTTGTAATGTAATTATCTTAGTAATCATTGTAGATGGTCCCTTGCTTACTCGCTCTGCTCCGGCCCCCTCGCTTTCCCCCTGCAGCAGTTTATGACACCACATGATTTGTTTATCTTCTGTCCTGAGCAGATAACAGGTAAGGAAGTCATTTCGTGGCAAAACCCCTTTAAGTTTACTATGCAAGGCATACCAGATGCCAAGTTTTTGAAAGGATCGTACTTTCAGATGCACTTTAGGCCATGTTCACACGGCTTATTTCGCCGCGGATTGGAGCCCTATTGCGCGCCGGCTTTGCGCTTCAGTACGGCTCCAATCCGTCCCGGTCCTTATGGCAATCCACAGTTCTCATAGAGCGCACAGAGCCGAAGCCTCTATTGCGGAGCAGAGAGCGAGCGCTCCCTGCTCCGCAATAGAACTCCGGAAGGCCGCAAGCAGACATGCGACCTTCCGGAGTCTGCACAGCCTGATGACATCACCGGCCTGTGCAGGAAGATGGAGCCGGAGGTGAGCAGCGGGGAGCGGGGGACTGTGGTGAGTATCTGTGTTTGTTTTTTTAAATAAGCCCTGTCTATACCTACCTATGGGGGACATAACTACCTATGGGGGACACTACTACCTATGGGGGACATAACTGCCTATGGGGGACATAACTACCTATGGGGGACATAACTGCCGATTGTGGACATAACTACCTATGGGGGACATAACTGCTTATGGGGGACATACCTGCCTCTGGGGGACCTATAACTGCCTATGGGGAACCTATAACTGCTTATGGGGGACATAACTACCTATGTGGGACCTATACCTGCCTATGGGGGACATAAATAGCTATGGGGGACATAACTGCCTATGGGGGATATAACTGCCTATACCTGCCTATGGGGGACATATACCTGCCTATACCTGCTATGGGGGACATATACCTGCTATGGGGGACCTACACCTGCTATGGGGGACCTATACCTGCCTTTGCCTGTTATGAGGGACCTATACCTGCCTCTGAGGGGACATATACCTGCCTATAGCTGCTATGGGGGACATATACCTGCCTATACCTGCTATGGGGGACATATGCCTGCCTATAATTACACACCATACATATACACCATACATATACACCATACATGTACTAAATATATTGGTTCCGACTTACATACAAATTCAACTTAAGAACGAACCTACAGTCCCTAACCCATATGTAACCCGGGGACTGCCTGTATTGGGTTAGAAGGATCTGTAGATTCTTCCTCTGGACCAATAGAAAATGCCTTTGGATGACATTAAAGTGAATAACCTGTTTATTATGAGAACTATGTATGCCTCAGTTACATACAAGGTAATGCTCTGTAATGATTAATAACATTGTAGTGATGACTGTATGAGAACTTCCTCACCCAACTGTGCCAGCTGATGATCTCACATTGTAATGTTATGTGGCTTACTTTCTAAAGCTAGTAGAAAGCTGGAGCATATTAGGGCGCATCCCCACGGCATAGGACAAATACCGGCCGGTATTTGTCATGTTTTACGCCCATCCCCATGGCCGCGGGGGGAGGGGGGGGGGCGGCTTTTCTCCGCGATGAGAGGAGAAAAGCCCTCCCCCTTCACATTGAGAAGCCCAGATTCCGTCCGAAGACCGGACGGAAGAATGTGCTTGCTCAATGTTTCGCCGCTGGATGCTGCACGGGTTTTCCATAAAGCACCATTCCGCTCATTTTCGGCTGGTTTTTCAGGCGGTCTGAAAAACCGCAAACCGGCTGAAAAACTGGCCCAAAATACGTGCAGTGGGGACATGCCCTTAGGGCTCTAACATATAGACCAATTTAGGGAGAACTAAACTGCTGCCACTGCTTTCTGTGTCCTAGCAGCAACTTACTGTACAGCTGCCTGTAGAGGGTGCTTACAGCATACAGATTTATACAGTTCCCAATTAACAACAAACAGTCTAAATCTATTTGCAGTAATCGTTTACTGGTGGTGATCACTAAAAGATCTAAGAGGGAAGTTAACCTTGAGCATAAGCTCCTAGACTGTAAGGGCTCATTCACACGGCTTATTGCCGACGTAAATGCGGGGACGGATTTCGCCCCGCAATTACTACGGCTGTCATGCAGCGGGGGCAGGGCGGTAGGCCGGCAGCTCGATGGCCCCATAGACATATATTATTCACGGCGCGTACACGCCGTAAATAATTGACATGTCACTTTCTCCCCGCTCAGCGTATTTGCCAGAGCGGGTGATAGAGACGGAATCCATAGTTCTCTAGTGAGAACTGTTGATTACCGTAATGACAGGGACGGATTTCGGCCGTACTGCAGCGCAAATACGGCACGCAATACGGCTGAAATCCGTGCACAAATCAGCCTATGAACAATACCTTAGGGTGTCATGGGAGCTGTAGTTTCACAGTAGCTGGATAACCACTTAGGGCAACATGTATGTACAGGGCTGCGCCAGTTTTCTGGTGTCCTTTCAGTGAAAAAACTGTAGCAGCCCTGTTCTCTCGATGTATGAGCAGGCACACTCCAAAATTAAGCAGAGTTTACTGTGCCCGTGGCACTTTGTAATGCGCCCAAGATGTTGGTGCTTTCTGGAGGCGTCGCACCACAATCATATGATTCTACACATTTATGACTAGAAGACGCCAAAGCTGCGTTTACCTGAGCTTAAGTTGTCATAGTGAAACTATAATGCGCCAAATGTATGACCCGCAGTAGAATAGGTTCATACATTCTGGCGCATTCTACACTGCTTTAAAGCTATTTTGAACTGGCCTCTATGCGCCAAGATCATACATATTGACCTTAATGCCTACTTGCGACCAAATGGTAAAGAATTAAGAGGTTCCTCCAATAATACTGCTGCCATTCTATATCAACTTCTTGATATCACCCTCAACCTCCCAACCTGCTGACTTTTATTAGACCTCAACACATCCTCTTCATCAGATGCCAGTTGGTCCCTGGGCATGGTGGGCCCCTGAGAATTGCAGATCTGGGGCTGCATTTGAGGTAGAAAGGCAGAGAAAGAGAGCAGAAGACAAGCGGCGTGTGCAGCATGTGCATCATGTACAATAGATTTTTCTACCTTAGCTTCAATGGGAGATGGTAAAATCTGCATGAATGTTTATTTGAAGAATTTAGTGCAGATTTTGCCTTGTTCCATTGAAGTTAATATCAGAAAATCAACAGTAAAATCTGCAACAAATCCTCACAAATCCCTATACCAAAATGTGTGAATAATACTTATTAATGTGCGCAACAACCACTATGTGTTATGTAATGCAAGTGTGAGCCTTTGTCAAGGTATATTGACCCTCCATTTTTGATAAAGTTAGGGTGTTTAAAAAAAAAACACTTGAGAGGAAGAGACCACTCAGATCTTTTTACTGCAGATGGCCTCTATAGATTCATACATGTTCTCATGTGTGCTGAGAAGTTATACTTATTCTTCCTCAAGATAAAAAGTCCATTTGCTGTCAACTACTGGATAAAGATCTGGGATAATCTGACCCTAACAGGGGGGGGGGGGGGGGGGGGGGGGGGGGGGGGGGGGGGGGGGGGGGGGTGGACAGGTTATGGGCCCAGTATCCAAGTATTCCAGTATCTCTCCCAGAACACCAGTAAGTCGTGCGGAACAGTGAGAAGATAAATAAGAAGATAACGATGGATGCTAGTAGCAATCCTGCGAAATTTCTCAGTGCCGAAGCCTGACAAACAGAACTACCCGAATCCTGGAAATTCAAGGTGAAGATGGCTTCTAATAAGAGAAGGTATGTGGAAATAATACACAGGAGCCCAAGCCTCGATCCCTCCATCAGAGGAATGGATAAGAGAAGGATCCAGAATAGCACAGAGCTCTACTATCTCCCTCACTATAGATGATGACCTAATTGTACACATATGCAAATGTAACACTGCAAAGGAACATGTGGGAAAGCTACAGAAAGTGCACCAAGAACAAATCTCAGCAATAAAGCTTTATCTAATGAGGAAACTGTATTCAGTTCCAAGTTAAGTAAGGGCCAGAATATGCAGACTACATCAGAGACACCCTAATGAAATTAGTGAGCGTATGCGCGGAATAGGCGAAAACATAAAAA
The DNA here is from genome assembly GCA_025379985.1 of Phyllomedusa bahiana. Lineage (NCBI taxonomy): Eukaryota > Metazoa > Chordata > Amphibia > Anura > Hylidae > Phyllomedusa > Phyllomedusa bahiana. The sequence continues at coordinate 6,117 of JAODAL010054761.1, read as the reverse complement.
AACTTCCATGTTTGTCTGCACTGTTACTCAGCGGTCTCCCAAAAAGCTATGACCCACACCTGTCACCACCTACCCGCAACTAGATCACGGCCTGATGATGAGCTCACATTAGAGCTAAGTGAAAGCAAGCTGGTGATGAGTATAGAGATAAAAACAGATAGTACAAGCAGGCAGTGAAATGTCCACCTCAGAATCGCATAAAGACTCAGGATCATACAACACATAAAAGTCATATAAAAGAAACATGTGAATGCTTTGTATGCAGGAAAACTGGTCACAAAAAGGCAAATGTGCAGAATCTGGAAAGCAAAAATGAATCAGCTTAAAAGAAAAATGGAACAATCAAAAGCCAAAAGTGCTATTAAAGAAGAAAAGGACACTGTGTGTGCTGAATCAGCATTTAAAATATACAAGTGACAGGCAGATCAGCAAGACATTTATGGTGCATAGACTTCCTGTTGCACAAGAGCCACATGACAAATAACAGAAGTTTCTTTTCTAACCTGGACCAAAGCAAATCAAAAAAGTCATCTTAGCCAATGGTCGAGATAATATAACTTCAGAAGGAAATATGAGATGGGCTAACCATCCACTGCCTAAGTCTCTCCAACAGAAACCAGAAAGATGCCCAAGAAAGGATGTGCTCTTGTTCCCAAGTCTTGAAGCAACTTGTTATCAGTGAATGAAACTCACAAGACAGGGAATTTAGTTACCTTTTTATGGAATGACAGCTGCATCATCACAGAGAGGGTCATACTCTCAAAAGAAATAATCTAAAGATGGATTGTACCAGTTAAAATATCAGGAGGCTGTTTATACTGTCAAACAAGAACATGAGATGCATCCATGTGAGGCATCGACTTCTTGTGGCATAGGGACCCAGAAGGCAATAAGAAAGCTAGTTCAGGAAGAGCATGCTAAACGTCGTACAATTGACCAATTTCGTCAAAGATGAAGTGTACTAGCTGCCTTATAAAGGTAAAATTTACAAGGAAATCATTTTCCTAAACACAGGCACCACTAAATCAGCACAGCCACTGGACTTGATTCATACAGGATGTGTGTGGTCCAATGATACTCAAACACCTTGAAAGAAAGATATTATTTCTCACATTATTGATGATTTACTCCAGATATACAATTGTGTACTTGCTTCACAGCAAATACTGAAGTTGCAGAGAAACTAGAAGAGTACCTAGCTGAAGTATTCAACAAATTTTGGAAGAATGCCAAGACGTTGCGTGCTGACAATGGAACGGAAATACACAAAGTGGAAAGGCAGCAAGTCCATATTAAATAAGAATGTAATCGTGTTCCAGATACCATACCTTACCACCAAGGAACAGAGTGGTGTCGCAGAGAGGAAAAACCGAACTCTTTATGTGAAAGTGGAAGAAGTATCTTATTGATGCCGAGTTACCAACACCATATTTGGGAGAAGCAAGAAATGACTGCGTTTCTATCTCAAAACAGATTACCAGGGAAAGCACAAATAAAACTCCATATGACAATGGAACAAAAAGAAGCCTGAATTAATAGTCCACATAAAAAATATTTGGAAGTAAAGCAAATTGTGCATGTTCCTAGAGAAAAGCGAACAAAATGGTAAGCTCAATGCTAAGGAAGGAGTCCTGGTAGGCTACAGTGAAACCCAAAAAGGATACAGAATCCTGCAACACACAGAAATGACCAACAAGGTGGACAATCGCAGAATGTAATAATAGATGAAAACTCTTTAATCATCACTCAAAATTTCATGAGTTACTCCATTAAATTCCAATTTGAGCCACAGAAGCAACCACAGTCTCAACTCAAGAAAACAAGGAAGAAGACCTAAAGTGGGGGTCGACCTCAATTTACTGAAGAGAAACTGTAATACCTGCTGAAACCTTCAATCAGGAGATCTCAACAGGTGCAACAAATGTATCTCCGCTAAACCCTGTCCTACAGGTGAAGACACATTGTGAGTCAGATTCTCAGTCATGGGAAGAGTGCAACTATTACCAGTCCATGAAAAACAGAAATGGATTAAAGCTGCAGATGAATAAATGGAAATCTCTACAACACTTCAGACATGGGAAAATTACCAAGCAAACCACAGGGTAAGGAAAGCAATTGGATGTAAGTGGATTATTAAAACCAAGTATGACTCTGATGGTAACGTGCATAGATTCAAGGCAAGACTAGTTGCCAAAAGGGTACTTACAAAAAATGGGAGAGATTATGATGCTACATTTTCTCCAGTCACTAAACAACAACATTTAGAGTGTTAATTCTGTAGCAGCAGTGCAGACAGCATCGAAATTAAGACATTTACATTAAGACAAGACTTTCTAAATGGTGTCATTGAAGAGAGGTGTATATGACTAACCAGAAGGTTATATTAAAAAAGGAGAAGAACACCGTTAGTGTGTAACTGCAAAATCTCTCTTTATGGCCTAAAAACAATCGGCAAGCATCGTGGAACACTAAGATGATTGACGTTCTGCTCGAAAGAGGTGAAGTTAGAAGAAGTCAAGCAGAAGCCGTTTTATACACTAAATGTACAGCAGATAAGTGTGATGTATGAGTCTTCTGTATGTTTGAGATGTCATCATAGCTCATCAAATGAAGCTGAAATTACAAAGGTAGGACAATTTTGAACCAACATTTTGAAACAAATACCTTGAAATGGTGACACATTTACTTGGAACATCCAGATCCAGAGAGAGAATGATGGGAAGTTTCTTCTCAACCAAAAGCTAAAATTGTCCACATCCCTCAACCACTTTTGTGAATGTCAGAAGCCCAAGGCAATATCAACACCCAACGGATCCATCTTACCTAAAGTTTGGGAAGGAGAAGATGATCAAGCTACCTAACAATGATAGTTACAGAAAAGCAGTGGGGCACTTCTATACATTGCACAACTACTCGTCCTGATATCACAGCGACAATGGGTATACTGAGCCGACGATGTATGGTAAGCCACGTCAAAGAGACTGGAATGCAGTTAAAAGAGTCCTTCAATATATCAGAAGCAAAGCAAACTCAAGATTGAATCTAAAAAATATCTGGCAAATGGTGATCTATAGCTCATCAGCTTACGTGAAGCAGACTGGGCCGGAGATTAAGTGATCTAAAGTCAACAAGCGGTTACTTATTTAAATTATGAGAAAAGGCCCAATTTCTTGTGTCAAGTAGTGCAGAAAGCAGGTATAGTTGTGTTTATCATCTGCAGAGGCAAATACATTTCTGCGGCTCATGCCTGTCAAGAAGTAATTGTTGAACCAACTGGTTACAGGATCTTGGTAAAACTCCAAACTCAACTGTATACGATTTATGAAGACAACCAAGATGTATGTAAACTCGCCAACAGTGAAATGATCAAAGCCAGGACCAAACACAATTATGTAGAACAACGACCACCCTGCAATTTTAGGTGGAACATGGTATCATTGATTTAGTTCTAACTTCAAACTGACAATATGAAAGCTGATGCCATGACAAAGCCATTGGCCAAGAAACCAAGTTTGAAGATTTCACAGAAGATGATGGGACTAATTGGATAAGTAGCTGTTGAGTGGGGGTTTTGGAATAATACTTATTACTTTAGTGCAACAACCAACTTTTGTATGTAATTGCATGTGTGCGCCTTGTCAAGGGATATGTCATTGTTGTAAAGTTAGGTCTGTTACAAAAAAAAACACTGAGAGGAAGATGACAGCTCAGATCTTTTTTACTGCAATGGACTGATGATTCAGTACACAGAGACTGCTGATCTCATGATTGTGCTGAAAAGTTATACTTGTTCTCTTCAAGAATAAAGTTCCTTTTGCTGTTCAACTACTGGATAAAGATCTGGATAATCTGCTGCTAACAAAAATCTGTCGCTAATCTTGGATGTGTGCATTCTCTCTTGAAGGGGTATTCTTGTTGCATTGATTAGTTTTAAATATGTAGGCACAGGTGAATAAAAATATTGGGGTATGTCTACACAGTAGGATTTTTCAGTTGGACTTTGGATTTGAATACCATCAAAATCCCCAAAACATTAGGGTTAGAGGGTCTATAAGAAGGATTTATAGAAATAGCTACCGATAAACCTGTAGAAATATATCTATGGGGGGGAGGATGGCCGCATGATCTAGGGCCTCTGGAGAATTGCTGCGCATTTGCGGGGGCAATCCTCAATCATCCTGGCACCAAAAAGAAATGACCGGCGTCCCAACACCCGGAGACTTAGCAAGCCTCACCTAGAGAAGCGGGGTCCATTGTTATGCTTCCTTACTCCCTGTTGCACGCTGCAGAGGAAGCTGCGGCCTACCCAGCAATCGGAGGCGTCTGCTGAGGAAGACTTCGGGCGCGCATCCTACCGGCTCCTGTCTCCTCTCTCTGCAAAGCCATCAGAGGAGATATCCGGTCCCCTGCCTCTCCCTCAGTGATCCTGTTGGCATGGTGTAACGCTACAACGGGAGGTGGGAGGTGTGGCGCCAATAGTGGTTGAGCCAATTAGCGCACTAGGGCCACATATTGGATATCTCTGAAAACATCAGAATATGGGGAATCAATACTAAGTTTCATTACTCTGGTCATATCTACCGTGTTCTTGTGAATAATGGATAAAAATGTAAAAAATGCAAAAAAAATTTAAAAATTTTACCTCCACTTTGCTTTAATTCTTGTGAAACACCTAATGGGTTAATAAATGCAGTTTTGAATACTTTAAGGGGTGTACTTCCTTAGATGGAGTCATTTATGGGGGAATCTAACATACAGGCCAATCAAAGTCATGTTAGAACTGAACTGGTCCCTAAAAAATGTATATTGCAAATTTTGAAAATGTGAAAATTACTACTAAATTTCTAAGCCCTCTAATGTCATAAAAAAAGACATTTAAAAAATGATGCCAGCTTACAGTAGACATATGGTTGACACTAGTTATAAACTATTTTGAGTGGAATAACTATCTGTCTTACATGCAGATATTTTGAAGTTTGAAAATGGTAAATTTTTCAAATTTTTCACAATACTTTAATATTTTTCAGAAATAAATAAGGACTTTTTGGACCAAAATTTCTTACTAACTTAAAGCAAAATGTGTCACGAGAAAATCTCTGAATCACATGGATAGGTAAAAGTTAGAGATGGGCGAATTTCCCAAATTCGTTTTGTTCACTTCGCCGAATTTCTCGGCAAAAAATAACTTAGTTCCGAATTACTTCGGCACGAATCACGTTAAACAACAGAGCCTGCAGGGTGCTGTAGAACGTTGTGCCATGCTTAAATATGCAGAGGGAGCTTGGTTTGGTCTTTTATACATTGTTGTGTTTTAGTATGACACGCACATGACTGCCCGCCGCTTCTTAGAATTTGCTTCACTCTAAAATTCCCTGGGCACTTAAGAGGGCAAAACTGACCAAAAAACTGAAGGGGGGAATGTAGCCTGATAAAGTCATGCGAGCGACAGCTGGAAAAAAACAAGCTGAGGGCTCAGGTGGCAACATTTAGTGACAGAGTGTGGAGGTGAGGGGGGGCAGCCACAGCAGCATGAGGTCAGAGAGTGGCCAATGAAAATTTGGAGGTGTCAAAAACAGGAATAGGCCCCAGAGTGGCACAATGACACAGTGTTCTAGGTCACGGCAAACAGCCACAGCAGCAGCATGAGGTCAGACCCGTGGCACAATGACACAGTGTGTAGGTCACGGCAGCAGCCATGCCGCGCATGAGGTCAGACAGTAGCCAATGACACAGTGTGTAGGTTACGGCAGCAGCCCAACAGCAGCATGAGGTCGCGTGCACATGGGCACAGTGTGTAGGTCACGGCAGCACCAAGCAGCGCTGAGGGGAGACAGTGGCACTATGGGATTCTGGAGGGGGCAAAAAAAAAGGAGTAGGCCCCAGAGTGGGACAATGAACAGTGTGTAGGTCCGGCGCACCAGAGCGCAGCATGAGGTCGAGTGACACAATGACGAGTTATAGGCACGGCAGCAGCCAGAGCAGCAGCATGAGGTCGACAGGGCCAATGGGAAAAGTGTGTAGGTCCCGGGAGCAGACAGCGCAGCATGGGTGGACAGTGGGACAAAGACAGAGTGGTAGGTCCGGCAGCAGCCACACCAGTCGAGGCAGACAGTGGCC
>JAODAL010054760.1:0-24418 GCA_025379985.1 Phyllomedusa bahiana | reverse complement strand
CCTAAAAGGGTGCACATGGTGAAAGTCACCAAAAGCGAACGGGCCGAAGCGGCGGACCCTGTTGGCTTACTCGGGATTCTGCTATATGCGGAGCAGAAGTGTTCCTGCTGGTGCCCGGGGGATCGCAGCTCTCAAGCGCCGACAGTGACTCGGGTATAAGCCGAGGACGAATTTTTCAGCACATTTTTTGTGCTGAAAAACTCGGCTTATGCTCGAGGATATATATGGTAATACTAAATCGAGTACAGGCAGTGTCAGACTGGAGGGTTTGGGGCCCACAGGGGAGTTGATCTTGGAGGCCCACCCTACAGCTAATCTAAATAAAAATATTATCTGTTAATAATACAGGGTGCAAAACCGGACCGTATTGTGTAGTACACAATACCAAATGAGTCACATATCTGTCTGTCTCACCCATCAGTCTCACATGTCTGTCTGTCTCACAGATTTGTCACAGTCTAGATAGAATCATAGATAGACACATGGCTAAGTGGCTCCAATGATGCCCTCCATCCATATCCCCTTCTACACCCCACCAGCCCACATACAATATCCACCTCCAAGTTTTCCCTTGGTCATGCACCTCACCACTTTCTAAAATAAACAACACTATAAACACAATCAAGAAAGTAAAAGTGAAACCTCCTAATCACAGAGATAGGTATACAATTAGTTTTACAACAAGGGACAAGTGTATGCTGTCACTATACAAGCCCCGATATAACCTACAATACTGCCATGTAGTGACCACATAGCGGTCAGAGCATCAGCTCAGGTCACCATCACATGACAATGACTCCAGCACTGATCCAACACAGACGCAAAATAACCCCCGACATCCAGGAACTTACAGGAGACGTCTTATCTGATGATTTTGTTCTCTTCTCTTGAATCGTTCTTTTTCCCTTTTCTTCTCCATCCACACCAGTCCACCATGATGACATCTCCTGGCCACATCTCGTCCTTTACATGCAAATATCTTAGAATTCTCACTTTACCAGTATTTCTTTACGTATCCCGACCTCTGTACAAACTTTCCAGGGGTGGAAGAGAGGGTACAGGCCATAGCTTGAAGTCACAGTCTCCTAGGAGGTTAGGAGGGAGGGGAAAGAGGACTAACCCGCTGGATACTGTGGACCCCAGTTGGGTAGGTTGTAGGTAGATAGGCCCCAGGTAGATAGGTGGGCCCCATGTACAGGGCTGCCATCAGACATTTTGGGGCCCCATACAGCTGGAGCGTCTTGGCCACCCCAACTCTGTCACCGCCCCCTGGCCAATCTAACCTCCCACTACGCCCCCATCTTTGGCCATCCCTACAGAGCCCCACAGCCATCGCCACCCCAGAAAAAGAAAAAATGCAACTGTTCTATTGTTTTTGGATTTAGTTCTTGCTGGGTTATACAAGGTACAGTCTATATGTATTTTGTGGGTCAGTTCATATACAAGGTCCAGCAAATACCACCACATGTCACCACTATAATGTTACGGACCCAACCAATATACCCAGACCAATATTGCGAAGCAACAATATACAAATTCTAAATAATACCACCACTTATCACTACCATATACTGACTAGCACCACCATAATGTTATTGACTAAACCAGCATACCAAGACCAATATCACTAAACAACAATATATGAGCACCTATTAATACCGCCACATCATCACCACATATCTGCACCATGAAAATACTGAAAAATACCACCATACAGTTACTGAACATAAACCATTACATCAAGACCCATATTTCCTCCATACAGTGACTCCAAAGTGGGAGATACCAGCTACATATATGCTTTGCAAACAGTTTACCTACATTTAGGGCCTCACAGGTGACGTGTTGTCTGATGAGTCGTTCACTTTCTCTTTTCTTCTCTATTCAGTCCAGACCACTATGATGACTTCTTCCATCCACCACTCGTCCCTATAGAATTGACAACACAAACACCTGAGACTCCTCACTTTTTTATCATTTTCTCAATTGAGTGCCCCCTCCCCCCATGTACAAACTCCCCATCCATAATGGAAATAATTACACCCGGTAATTATGGGCCCCCCAGTATGTAAGCAGGTAGATTCAGGGCCCCCCAGTCAGTATGTAGGTAAATTGGGGCCCTTGGGCGGTATCTAGGTAGCTTAGGGAGATGTAGGTAGCTTAGGGCTCAGTGTAGGTAGCTTAGGGGCCCCCTGTAGGTAGAATAGCGGCTCCCATGTAGGCAGAATAGCCCACCGTAGTTTAGGGACCCCTGTAGTCAGAATTGCCCTCCCCCTGTAGTTTAGGGCCGCCCTCTGTAGGCAGAATAGCCCTTACCCTGTAGTTTAGGGCCCTCTATAGGCAGAATAGCCCCCTCTGTAGTTTAGGGGCCCCTGTAGTCAGGATAGTCCACCCCCTGTACTTTAGGGCCTCCCCTGTAATTGTAGGCCCCCCCTGTAGGTTTAGGGCCTCTCCTGTAGTTTTTAGGCCCCCTCCTCTAGTTTTAGGGCCCCTCCTCTAGTATTCGGGCCCTTTCCTTTAGTATAAGGGCCCCTCCTCTAGTATTAAGGCCCCATCCTCTAGTATTAGGGCCCCTCCTCTAGTATTGGGGCCTCATCCTCTAGTTTCAAGGCCCCCTCCTCTAGTATTAGGGCCCGTCCTCTAGTTTTAGGCCCCACCTCCCCGTAGCTAATTACTCACCTTGCCACGCTCCCCCGGCGTCTCCGTCTGCTCCCAGCCCCAAGCCTGCTGCTTTAGGCTTGGGGCCTATGACAGGAAGCTCGGCAGGTGGTGTGATGACATCACTTCCGTTGCACCGCCTGCAGAGCTATGTATGGCAAAGGCAGGGAGCGCACAGCTCTGCCTGCCCCGCCGTTCAGCTTAATTGTATGCGTGTCGCAAGAACGTGCATAGAATTAAGATAGCCTCTGTGAAACAAGGGGTCGGAACCTGCCGATGGCGGCGGGCCCACCCTGGCTTCACAGACTGGCCGGGCCCCGTAGAGCAGTACCGGTTGTACTGCCCTTACGGCGGCCCTGCCCATTTAGGTAGGTTGTAGATAGGTGGGCCCCAAGTAGGTAGGTGGTTGATGGACCCGAGATAGGTAGGTGATGATGGGCCTCAGTTAGGTAGTTTGTAGGTAGTTGGCCAGGGTGGGCTAAACATTGGCCAGGGTGGGCTAAACAGAGGTCTGGAGATGTTGCCAGGACAGAGGAAGAATTCTGATAGCAGTGGGACTGCTAAATCTGGATTTACAGAGTCTGATGGACTTAATGTATTGCATGTGGGGTTGTCATTGAAAAATCACTTAAAGGGATTTTATCATTTGAAGGTTTCGTAGACTTGAGCTAATAATATCAGTTTCAGTTTCAAATCCAGGGGCGAGTCTCTCTTTCCTGTAGGCATGTATCTCCTGCCAGGAGGCGCGTCTCCCCTCACTGAAGAGTTGTGACATCATCATTCTGTGTGTGCAGTGAAAGAGGAAGGATGTCTGGAGAGGATAGCTCTGGAGCCTTCTGCAAGCTTCTTATGCCTTCAGAGCCTTCAGCTTCAGGCTCCACATGCTCCTTGTAACACCCACATTGTTATAAACAGTTATACACACAGCCTTAACAGATGCAACAAATGTGAGGAATGCACACTGCCTTCCCCCCTTCCACCTCATTCCCTTCTGTTATCAGGCAGGAGGTAGAGCAGTGTATAAAGCTGTGTTCTATGGGTGATGGGAACAGACTGTATAAAGCTGTGTTTTATGAGTGTAGAGTGAATCTAAAGCTATGTCTCCATTGCAGAGCATTACGCTTGTATTTTCGGTGCTTTTAGTTTTTTAAAAGCGCCGAAGATACGATCATTAGTGCGGTCCCATAGACGGCAATAGAAAAAACGACCTGCAGTCTTTTCTCAGCTCGTCTTCTGGCGCTGGCGTATTAAACAAAATGTTGTATAATACGCCACCATTTTTAGTTTCCTTGGCGTCTTCCCATACAATACAATTATATGGGTGATATTAAAAAAAAAACAAGAAACAATCATGGTTTTTGAGCAAAACGTGACAAAAACCATGGTCCTGCATCAGAAAAAAAACGTCCGCTGTTTGGACGTTTTTTGTCCGATGCAGTGTAGACCTAGCCTAACTGTTAAAGACTCTGTAATTGCCCAGATCCTTTACATAGAGCTGGGATAGGAGCATAGAGAAGCTGAGGCCACTTAGTTTCACTAGCAATTTAAACAGCTCAGAGGGGAGTAAGCACAGAGTGCAGGCAGCCAATCACAGCGCAGGGGGCGTTTCCCATCTGGGGGCATGTCTAATCAGGCTGAATGAAATGTCAGCCAGCCAATCACAGAAAAGGGGGTGTGTCCTGACCAGCTGCTGCAGAAATAGCTATAGATGCACAGAAAGCTCATATCTGCTATACTAAGTGACTTAGGTAAAGCAAACCAATTACAAAGTGCTTATTTTTACTGTCCCTATCATTTGAGATATGATCTTTGTAGCGAGAAAACCCCTTTAACTGCATTAATGTGTGAGTAAAATGTTATGTCTAAACAAGATCCTATAGAAACTGCAGCCAAAACAGTAGAGGGGATTAGCTCAGGTGCGCCTCTGGAGGTCATGACTGAAGATAATGCAGTAGATGTGGATCCAGCGGTGTATAGCAGCTCAAAGAGTTGTCCTGTTGCAGCTCTCAGTGTAACTCAGGTGGTTACTAGGGACAACCAGGTGTCAGCCTTTTTGTGTGCTCAAAAGGTGAATGAGAAGCCTGAGAGGAGCAGTGCTAAGTGTTTTGCAGAAGGTGGGGGTCCTGGGGTTAATAGCCCAGTGGGAAGTTGTGCTGCTATGCCCTATGGAACTACTGCAGTTGCTAGTGGCAACCAAGTGTCCTCTGTACATATTGGTGGGTGAAGAAGTTGCATATAGTGAACCCTTAAATTGTGGTGAATGAATGTGATAGTTCTGTCGCACTGTGTGAACTGGATGGTGAACAATATGTGAGAGTGATCCTGACGGGGGTTGGGAGTCCTCTTATTATGACGGTTTAGGGTGCGTTTACACGGCAAAGGACAAAATCAGCTCAGTTTGGACTTCAGCAGAACCGTTCATTACAAGCAGATTTTGGATGGTTTTGGGCGGTTTTGGTTTTTGGAACGTGTTTTGTCACTGATTTTGTCTAGGTTTCGCCAGCGGTTTTTGGGCGGTTTTTCAAGCAGAAAAGTGTACTGAGTGCAAATGTATTCCTGATTGGTGCAAGAAACCATGTGATTTTTTTTATCTCCACCCAGTGGTCACTCCCTGAGATTCCAGTGGCTCCATGGTGGCACCAGCAGCAGAGACTGCTGCGCCAGATATCTCCTCCCCGGAGGTGTGCCCCACTGCTGAAGGTCCTGACAGGTCTTCATCATCCCCCACTGCTTCTTCTGTGGTTCTGGAAACTGTGAAGGGAATAGGGTCACTCTCCCTGAGTGTATGTTCACCCTTTCTTGGGGGGAACTCCGGCCTGGCTCTAGTGACATTGCCTGATAACCTAGGGTTAAAAAAAAAATATTAATGCTTTATTTTTTAAGGTACAGAGACATTTCAAGTAAATTACTTAGTACTTACGGCCGAAGTTCCTGCTGAGACAGGATGAACATCAGCTCGTCAAGGTAGGTGATCTTATGCTGACGGGAGAGAGAGGCTCCACTTCGCTCCCTTTCACGGTGCCACTTGATGAAGCAGTCCCGCACGCTTTTCCAACGTCTCATGGCATCCATCCTCCACTCTGGAATAAATTATAGTGGGTTAAATTTAAAAGTGATTGACACATGACTTTTTTTAATTCTGGCCTTCCCATATTACCTATTACATTGCTTGTCACCACAACCTGGCAGTTGTAAAAGGGGATATCACTGTTGTGACCACATGTGGCCACAGTCCTGAAGTCACCTTGTGGAACTGACAACGTTTTGAAGTGACAGGTGCTGGGTTAGGGAATGTGGGAAGACCAGTGTAAAAATGTCAATTCACATCAGACTAAAAATAGTAAAAATTAACTTACGGATGAGCCCCTACATTTGGGCATAATAACCATTCCAGTACCCTGGGTACAGCACCTCGCAGATTTCTGACCACAATCTGTTTTTCTGGATTTAGTTGCTGTACCCAGGGTCGTTCTTGTCCCAAAGCTCGGAGGGGGAGGGGAGGGGGTGGGGAAGGCATGTACCTGTAAAGAAAAAAAAATACAGTGTGAAAAAACGTCCGGCAGAAAATCCGTTCAGTGGGGACTGCTGAACAGCTTTTCTATTAAAGTCTATGGGGAACGTTGCTTGCTGGTTTTCAGACGGCTTCTAAAACTGGAAACCATCTGATAAACAGACCAAAAACCCTTGTTATGGTGACATACCCTACAGGACATGTTGAGAAAATATCTCCATGTGTTACTGCAGTAAATCTGCTTCACAATGAGAGGTGTGCACAGGAGAAAGTGTCACTTGACACTAATGAAGGGGCCATTAATCTGAACAGAAAATTATAGAAAAGGGGCCTCTGCCTCCCAGTCTGAACGTGAAAAACCCCTGACATAAGTAACTTTGAGGTTGTGATAAAACTTCACTGCTAACTATGAGTACAATGGATGTTCAGAGCATGTCTTCTGAGGGGGAAGTAAACCTGCCAAGAGGGGAAACACAGAACAAATTCTGTTGCTACATCGAAAGTTGTAGAAAAGTAAAAGGGCTCTGCTTTTGACCCTCACCCCAATGTGACATAATAGCTGCCTCCCTGTAGGGTTACCCAGATAGAAAGGAAAGTTCTCCCATGGGGACTGGAACGGGGAGAATGGAGAAAATTCACTTATTTACACCAAAATCCGATCCTATGTAACAGTGTAAATGTCCAGTTATTGACCTGAGGAACAAATTTAACCTGAACATGAAAAATTGCAGGGTGGCCCCCCAAAGCTATGAGTTCTCCCTTAACAAAAAATTCCAAGATGTTAAAATATTTCTACCTTGCCCTGGCGAAAAGTAGCTAAAATAATAAAATAAAAATCTTTTATTTTCCCAACAAATTTGGGCAGCACTTTCAATGAGAGGTTTAAAATTCAGAAAAAAAACAGACTTACACAGTGAACGCTACTTACAGTGAGACACAATGTGAGGGCCCTGCTCGAAAGCTTAAAATCTAAAGGGGCCGGGGAAACAAAGAGGGAGAATGCTAAATTTACAATGGCCCGCTATGTTTTATAAAAGGGGGAGGTTTACAAAAAGGGGTTTGGTAAAAACCCCCCATGACGTACTTTATAACAGATAAGTGCCCGGAGTGCCCAGGGGGGAGTGACAAAAAGGTTGAAAAGGTGTGGGTGCAATTAGTGGTTTTTGTTGCCGCCTGAGGAATTTTTTTTTAAAAGGACACTCTTAAAACTAAAAGGCGGAAAAGTGCCTGATGGACGGGTAGCATGTTCCAGGAAAACGGTGCCACGTGCAAAATCTTAAAGACGGCTGGGATTTTTCGGATGATTGTATCTGTAGTTTGATGTCCGAGCGAGCGAGAGAGCGGGCAGGGTGGTAGACAGAGATGAGGGAGGAGATTAGGGGAAGTGCAGCACGGGAGAGTTTTTATGGGGGTAAGTAAAATATTATGTGTATTTTTAAACGGGAAGGGGCAACCTTGGAGCGAGGCCGGGGAAAGGCACAGTAAGCGGCTGGAAAAAAAGACAAGCCTGGCTGCTGCATTCGGGGAGATTGGAGAGGGGAGGTTTTACAGAGGGAGACCGAAAAGCAGGGGGTTACAGTAGTCCAGACAGAGTAAATAAAGCAACAAGGGAGATTTTTGATTTGTTCCCAAGTGAAAAAGGACGGTTTCGGAGATGTCTTGAGGTGCAAGTGACAGGAGCGCGCAAGGGTTTGGTATTGGGGTGAAAGACAAACAGGGCTAGAAAAAAACCCCAAACACCGGGGCCTGCTGCCTGGAGTTAGGGAAAACCAACACGAAAAGAGAAATACAGAGGGGGTTGGTTAGTAGAGGGGGAAAAAAACAAAATTCGGTTTTTGGTGAGGTTTAGTTGTAGATAGAGAGAGGACATGATGTCAAAACAGCCCCGACAGTCAGGGTTTTGTACGGGCGGGAGTGGGGGAAAGGGGGGAGTTAAAACTAGTGTCATCACGAAGAGGGTACTGGGCCAAAATCACTGAGGGGGTTGGCCAAGGGGGGGCTGTATAGATTGAAAGAATGGACCAAAAACTGACCCCTGGGGGATCCCAAGGGAAAAGGGGAAGGGGAGGAATAAACCGAAAAAGAGACCGAAAAAGGGGCAGAGAGTAAAAAGAAAACCCAAAGCGAGGCAGTTCCGGGAACCAATGGTGCAGCATGGGAGGGAAAGATGGGGGTCAACAGTGCAAATGCTGCAGAGAGACCAAAAAGAACCCAAAAATGATATTTGCCCGATTTAGCAGTGTGGAGACGTTAAGCATGTGGAGCGCAAATACAAAAAAAAGAGTTTTTTTTTTTCGGGCACAGGGGGTTTTTTTGCATCATGTATGAATCCCGATAATAAAAAGTCCCCTAAAAATGAGGCTGGGTAAAGGCAGAGTTTCCAAAATGTACAGTTTCAGCAAAACCCAGTGATTACAACTGCCTTTTTATGAAGGAAGTACCCAAAAAGGCTATTCGTCTTTGGGGGGGTCCAAATTATTTTTAAAAATAAAAAATGGCACCGAGAAAAAACATCACAACACCCTGTTTGTAAAATGCTTTCTGACTTTTTTTCCCCAAAAGGGCCAACTTTTTTTTTCTTTGCAAATTAGTAGAAAGAAACTCAAAAAGACCTAGCTTTGATACATCCTTTCTGAACCACTCCCCACTCTTCGGAATTCTAACCCAGGGTGTAATTTCAAAAAGTCCATTTTTGGATTACACGGGATGTCTTACAAACTACTACAGGCACCATTAGTGACAAAGATTACGACAGCTTTTTACATGCGTTTTAACAAGGTTGTCCACAATGTATATGTAGGTATATACAAACTAATACAAAAATGGAACACAAAGGACCACAGATATATAACCTTTGTTTCCCACTACAACATTAGGGGGCACAAATGAAACAGTACTAGGTGGGGAAACATCACCACTGAAGGGGCCTGGGGATAAGGCCAGGTGAACCTAGCGGGAAGGAGGTCCAGAAAATAACAGACACCTCAAGGGGGTGCCGAAGGCCTGGTCTCGGGGGGAGAAGCCAGCAATTTGGGGTCAGTAACCATAGTTACTTGAAGCAGTAGGCTCTATCAACTAATGGGCGGGTTTTTTCCTAAACGGCTATAGTTTTGGGGGGGAGGGCCTTTTCCCCTTTCCAGGACAGGTTTTTTGACAGGTCTCTGGAGCTTTTAAAACCTTTTTTACCCCCAGACAACAGGGGGTGTAAGCTAAGGAGGGGGCCACCCCCCAAGGCTGGAGGAAAGCCTGTGTAGGTGGGGACCGAAGTTCCCCCCCCCACCGTATAGGCACAAGTACATTAAAGGGGGCAGGCAGTAATGAAAAGACACAGGGAGCAACAGAAAGGCATTAGGGAGTAAATTGCTGTAGTGAGCTGACATGTCAGAGGGAAAACCAAAAAAGGGAAAACCAGGGGTGAGTAACTAAAAAACTGGAAAGAATGCATGTGGATGATAGGGGAACTCCTATCCTGCGGGTGGGGCGAAACATACGGGGACCTTTTTTGTAGTCCCTGAAAGATGGTTTTATTTACGTACAAGCATATGCTGTATAAATTTTTAAGAGAAATAAGAACATTTTAAATCCTCATTCATAGTAAGAAACGTGTGACGTTCTTGCTTCTGCCTTTAAACACATGGCTATCGCGGGATAGAGTCAGCCACGTCATATGCAGAACCAAAGCCAGGGAGGCAGGTCTGCCCTAAAAAATTTGAACATTTTTAAACCCCCTACCCGGGTTTGATGGAAGACGGGAAGGAAGATTGAAGGGGTGACCCACTTAAATTGGCTTTCGAAAGCTGAACGGAAAGAAAAAAAACCGCATGCTCAACCCGCAAACAGAGGGAAAAAGAAAAATGAAAGACCTCAAGAAGATTTTTTGGGGGGATTTTTCTTCTGAGGCGTGCACAAAGAGATTCTTTGCCCAACACCAACAAGAAGAAGAACCTTTTAAAAAAAATTTTCAAATGGATACAAGAGATTAGGGTCACCCTGCAAAGGAAAGAAAAGGAGGGACTAAACTCCTCGCCAAATTTTTTTTTAGGGTACTGCTGCAAGACCATTTTCATTGGAAATATGGGCCCATCCAAAACGAATATTAAGGAATGGTAAATTTTTAAACCCGAACAATCACTGTCAATCCTTAATGGATAAACCTAGAAAAGGAAGAACATAAAGAGACTTTATGAACTGCGAAAATTAGGGGTGGCCCCCGTTTTCGGGAAAATACAATGAACCGCTAAACTACTGGAAGAAAGCTATCAAAAGGATGGGGGAGCTGCTAAAATAAAAAATTTTCCCTATAGCCCATGCCAATGAAGGGGACCAATCCCTTTTAAAGACATAGGGAGCAATACCCCGAGGATGTGGTCCGAAATGGGGGGGAGTACAGAAAGGGAAGTACCCCTATCTCGCCCTTTTCCACAAATTTTACCGCACTGAGGAAATTTGGTTTTTTTACTAGGAAGTATGGACCGGGTTGGGGAAAAAGCCGAAATTTAAATCAGGGTTAATGGGGGGGCCCTGAAAAAATTTGGGTTGTCACGGAGTCCAAGGGGTAACCATTCCCCCCAAAAAATTTTTATGACGCCTACTTCCCACAAGCACTCCACCAAAGATTGACCGAAAGCTGCTAATAATTTTCCATGTAACTTGGGAGCAATGAAGGTTTATATAAAAGTGTGGGGTCGGACACTGGAAAGAAAGGATGGATGGTGTTGGAAATGATGGGGTCCCCCCCCATCCACTTTTTCTGGTATAAAGCTTAAAAGGGCTTAAGGGGTTTCTGGCACAAGAGTGGGGGTTTAATACTGGGAAAGGTTCCTATTGCAGCGTATTAGCCATAATGTACGTTTTTAGTAGGTGCCCCCTTTAACCCCTTTTTAAATTTCAACCCCCTCATGAAGTTCCAATTCCACCCGAAAGGGACAATCATGGATTACAAAGGTTACCCGATGGTAGAGCCTGTATCCAAAAGGAAGGAGCGCAGTCGAAAAACTATTTTTTAATACACAATGAACATTAATCCATCATTTAGACCCAATGGATTGGTGGCAGACATAACAGCTCAGAATACAACTACCCGCCAAGCACAATGGGAGCTGGGTGGCATCAAAAAACAAATGATTACCGTGTCCGGTGAGAGCTGAAGGGGGACACCGTGTTTCGAGGGTTGTACAAGAGAGGGCAAAAGGGACCATCTACTGAGGATTAAAGAAACCCAAATTTTAAGGTTCTAAAGTGACTATTTCTGCCTTCCATTCAGAAAGCTAACTTGGGACAAAATTCGAAAATAACACATGGTCCCACAGGTGATAACCCTCCTACACTCTAACCCGAAAGTAAAGGGCCCGCAGAAACAGAAAGCAGGAGAACTGGGAAATAGGGCCCCGTCAAAGCCCTGGGCTTCCCCCATTGTGTTGGTCAAGAAAAAATGGGACTCTCCGGTTCTGGGGGGACTAAAATGGGACTGAATGCCTGCACCGTCAGAATTCGTAAACCCCCCCTCACAAAAAGATTGCCGGCTGCCCCGGACAGCACATTTTTTTCCCACACTTTTTTTGGCAATGGGTATTGGGGGGGGGCCATCACACAAAGGACCAGGAGAAACAGCTTTTTTTTACTCCAAAGGGATTTTATTTGAATTTCTTGAAGCAGTTTGGACGAGTAATGCACCTCTTAACACCTCACAAATTGTTCCTTGGGATTTTAAATTTAAAAATTTTTTCTCATTTGTCAAATTACATCTTAATATTTGGGCCCTGCTGGGAGAACTTGTAGAAGCAGACCAAACCTGGGGCCCTTAAAGGGATGTGGTCTGAAACAAAACCAACAATTCATCTATTCCGAGAAAGCATTTTGGGGACATTAAACGGGCTCCCAGAAACTGGTGTCTATTCAGCTTGATACAGGGCACCCCCTTCTACATTTTAAAGGGGGAAGGGGGGGGGAAGCACTAAACCAGGTAAACTAAAATTTGTAGCTTCGCTACAGCATTTCTGGGCGCATTAAGCTGGAACAGGTATACCACTTTTAAAGTGGTATACAGAGCCCGGGCTGTCGCCCCAAACGCTAGAATGCACCTGATTTTATGACCCCTGTATAGCGGGTTGATAAATCAGGGACATTTAAAACCCTTAAAAATTTCATGAAATTTGGCGTTCACCTGAAATTTCAGCATGTTGCCCCAAATTTCTGGCCAGTTGTTTTCCCGAAGGCATGCAACCAGGACTCAAAGTGAAGGGTTTTTCCAAACTGGCCTGCACCCCCCAAAAGGGTTTTAAATTTCCTATGGGGCTTTTTCAGGCTTAATATATATTACAGATGCTTCGTCAAGATTTTGCCAAAATTACCACTCCACTAACGCTTTGCTCCAAGGAAACCATTGAAAGACAAAAACGATGCTCCAATGAAAGGAGAAAAGGGAAAGGGCCCCTTTAAAGTTGAAGGCTGTTGACTAGAGGGCGAATTGGCATATGCGATTGGAATCTTCCCTTTTTACTATAACGATGGGAAATTTTGAAGGGACGGGAGCTATTGATTCAGAACAGAAGGTCAGAAAGGGTAAACGAAAATTAAAGCCCCCGCCCGCCCCTTTAAAAACAAACTGGGAAATCCTGGGGTAGTATGGGGCCTCACAAAAAGTTTGCCGACACCTTGATGGGTCTTTACACTGGTTATTAAAGACCCCTTATTCACCTAGATCAGCTAAATTTAAATTTTTTGAAAAGGTTGATGGAGCTCACAAGTTCAAATTTAAAATGTGGTAAGGCCAGGGGGGGACAATGACAATGGGGATGCCCAAGCTCTGTGGAAACACTTTTTTTCTTGAGAAAAAATGCCACTTTTACCAGATTCCAAAAACTCCCAACACTCCGAGGGAAATCACCTTGGCTAAATCACAAATTACTTGAGATGTTAAAGCGCTGGGGGAACAAAAAAGAGAGGGCCTATCAGTTCCAAGTTTTAAGGGTTAAACAACACTGTACACTCGCACAGCTAAACCCCCTATTTTTGATGTTTAGAGAAATGGGAAAGGGCCCTTTTAGTCAAATGATGAGTTTAGCACGGGGGAAAGGAAAATTGTAATCCAAAACATGGGGGGTGATCATAAAGTCTCACAAAGGGTCACAATCTGGTTGTTTAAAGCCAACCTGAATAACCCGGCTTCAAGGAAACATGAAAGGGGAAATCAGTCCGAGACCTTGTATTTTTCTGATAGGCCACAATGCAGTGGGCCAAGATCTCCCCATTGCCCGTCCGCCACTCGGAGGGTGTACAAATTTATTTTGTGGTTTTTGGGGACTTCTGTAGCAATTTACAGGGCGCTACAGAGTGGAACGTAAAAAGCTCAAAATACTGTATAGGTTATGTACAAAAATTTAGGATGTTTTATGTATAAGGTGCTGAACATAAAAGAAGGGTTAAAATCCTAGTATCAGGGAGAAGAACTAGGGTTGTTAGGGGGACGTGCGCTAGGTAGGGGGCCAATCAAGAGTTACAGGGGGGGGGCCAAGTTTTCAGAGTGAAAATCGAAGCCGTCACTCGCACAGTTTTTGTGGATGAGCAATTCATGGGCTTCTGTTCCAAATTTAGCTCAGGCTGAATTGTAAAATTAATGCGCAGAAAAAAGGGAACCCGGAACCCTACCCTTTTGCCGGGGGGGGGTAGAAGCAGGGGTGGGGTGGACACCCCCTACCAGAATCCAAGAGCAGTAATCCAGAGCCAAAGAGGACACGGTTTCATAGGGAAAGAGCGGAAAAATTCTCCCGAGGTACAGGGGGCAGCACGGTTTTTGGGAAATGCCCTTACAGTGTGACCTCAAGAGAGTAAGCCTGGGATTTTACCCTGGGTAAAAACAAGAGGCTTAAAATGGCCCCTTTTGGGGAAATTTCCACGTACCAGAGAGGGAAGACTAAGAAAGGGGTTTTTGAAATTCAGGAGAAAATAAAAAAAAACTGAAAGTGAGATCCTCAAGAAAGTGCAATTGTTGAATGTGTACCCCTGCCTGGTTCATGGGGCCCAAAAAAAAGTTTTCTTTTACAAGTTCCAGTGCCCTGATAAAAAACCTAGTTTTCCAAAATTTTATTGTTTCCCTTTTTTGACTGTCATCACCACATAATTTTTACTTTACCTAATCTCCCAATAATACCAACCCAGAACCTTCAGTTGCTTTTGGGGAAACCTTTTCAATATGACTGGTGGGGGCCTGTCTTTTCCTTCTGTTTACCCCCTTAGAGCCATAAAAAAGGAGTTACGAAACCCAAGGTTGGGGGGGGTTCATCTGGGGGATGCCATTCTCATGGGGACAAATTTTTGTAAGCATCCCGACGTTATGATATTTTATCTTTCAGGACTAGTTCCGGACGGCAACCGTAAATTTTTCCCGAGGGAAGTGTAAGGGGGAACCGCAGTTGACCCCCCCACCAAAAAAAGGCGCAAGTACATGAAGGGCAGGGGGGAAGCAAAGCCAGGGAGCAACAAAAAAGGATTAGTGACAAGTTGCTGAAGCGGGCTGATGTGTCAGCGGGGGTGGGACAACAAGACCCAGAGTCCAAGAAATACAACGTGGAAGACCCTGAAGAAAGCGCCAAAAGGAAACCAGGACGGGTAACCAAGGTGAGTACACAATAAACTGGAAATAATTCATGGGACGGGGAGGGGAAAAACCTGCCCCAAAAGGCTTCGCCCCAAAACATAGGTGACTTTTTGGGGGAGGCCCGAATAAAATTATAGTTAAACATACAAGCATATTTTTTGTAATTTTTTTAAAGGGATTTTCCCCAATAAAAATTTACATGGGAAGTTTTAAATTAAATGTAAACATTTTCATATTCTTTTTTAAAAAATTCTGCAGTTTTTGATTTAGCTGTCTTTGTGATCCATTGTTTAAAGTTCACTCCAGGGGATACGACCAGGGCTGTGAGCCCCTCAGCCCGGGTCGCAATGCTCAGTTTTTCACCTTTTTCGGGAGCTACTGAGTGTTCAAACCCCGGGTGCTTCTTTACCCCTGTCCTTTGGAATTTTAGTAAAAAAGTAAAACAGTGCAAAAAAAAAAAAGAACCCTCAATCAGATGTGAATGGAAAAGATGAAAAAAAAAATCCACAGGTTAATTTCCCTGAAGGGATTTGAACCAAGGACCGTTGTGTGTAAAGCAAAAATGTTCCCTCTGAGCTCAGTGTGCTACTTAAATTCTTACAAAAAACAGCCCTTTTCTTTGACTAGAGGGGAAAAGGGCCCTGGGATGTCCCTGTGGGTCACATGATGGGCAATTAAAAAAATAAAAATGCCCTTCTAAGTAAAAAGAGCTGAAGAGCGGATGCAAAAATGTTTTGAAATAGATTGTGGAAAAAAACCCTTTAAGGGAAATAAAAAAAAATTCAGAAAACCCTTCATTCATAGGAAGGAACACGTTTGACGGTTTGTTTTGCACATACACCTGTCCAAGTATAGTTTGTACGGTGTGTATTTGTGGTGCGGGAGTGATAGCCCAGACCACTAGTGGGAGGGGGCTTTTTAAGTGTTATGGAGTGGAAAAAGACGGCTGGTTTTGTTTATGCAGTTTTGTGCCCCTGTATCAGTGGAGAATAAAGCTGGCTGAGGTCAGTTTAAAAAGAAGCCACAGAGGCTACTTTGGGTTTTGTCAACTCAAGATGGAAAATATCAAAGTGAAGTGCCCCCCGGGCCCCGTCAAGATAGCAAAAAAATGTGATTGAGCGTCTAAATTGCATGATAAATAAGTTTGATGGATAGTAGTACGCTGGTTCGGAGAACAATTTTACGGGAGGGAATTATAGGTTTTTAGAGAGGAATTTTTTGGTTTTGCTAGCATTTTTAGCTACTTTTTTTATCACCTTGTAATCCCCATACATCAGAATGCCACACAAAATAGCTGTTTTAATAATTTGGCCTATTTTTGCAACTCCATTTGAAATTTTGGGAGATAGTTTTTAAAAAAAACCTTGGGGAAAAAAAAACATGGTGTTGAAAAAGGGGGCCCTCTAACTAAGGGAACTAAGATAATTCGCATAGATTGGGTGTTTCTACTAGAAAGGGCCCTGTACTAAGCTGACTTGGAAGTGGTCGATTGTTCTGGCTGTGAATGTGGGGGTAGGGAAGATGTGGGGGGTTTTTTGAAAATCATTTATGGACTGTAGGTTGTATATAGTTTTGGTTTCAGTTTTTAAAATGAAAATAAGAGTTGGTATTAAACCCTGGCAGAAAATTTTTTAAACCTTTTTTTAGATCCTAAAGTGCCCTCATGGAAAAAATCTTAAAGCAGGTTTTGCTCCTTCCCTCCACCCAAAAATTATAGTTATTGGTTAGCATCCTTAAGGCACTATTAACAGCGCAGTTTTGGTGAGTTATAACTGCGATCCAATAAACTGCTTTATTACCAGCAAGTTTTTTGCGCTTATCTAAACTGTTTTGAAGTGAGTTAATAATTAGTGTTTTGTAATTCACAAGACTCAAAAAGTTCATTGATATTACTGAAACACCTTTCCGAGCATTCTAGACAACTGAATGCGCTTGTGGGATAATGGTAGTTTATTGGAGCGCAGTTAAACTGCACCAAAAATTGTGCTGTGTGAAAGCACCTCACAAAACTGACAATCATCATGAAGTAAACAATTCATCACAGTGCAGGTGCTGGGCAGAGGTTGTTATAATCCATGGAAACATACCATTAGGCTATGTTCACACGGTGATTTCAAAACTGATCCGACGTATAACGTTCGAAATCGTTGCAAATCAGTTTCAAATAGTGCCACTAAGTGTGACGTTATTGGAAATTGATCTTCCGACGGATTAACCTCAATCATATAGTTGGTAAATCAGTCCAGAAATATTGTCATGCATATTGTTTTTGCGGACCAGATTGCGGCCGCAATCCGCAGCTTCAATATGAAACGGATTAAGTGTCTTCTGAAACGACGACACCATTTTCCATTAAATCAATTTATAAAAGGTTAGTACTTGTTTGTAATGATTCGCACACGGGATTTGCGGCCGTATACAGGCTGCAAACATGCTGCGAATAAGCCGTGTAGAACATGGCCTTAACACTTGTAGGTGTAGGTCAAATTTTCTTTTTTTTCTTAGAAGCAAAGAGGGAAGCATTCAAAGGTTCCTTGAAGTATGTTACACATTAATTTAAAAAAATCTACGAGTCTACTGAACACATTAATGTTTTAGCCTTTGTGCAATCAAGAATTAAAAGTTTGTAATAAGAGAACACTCAGACTTAAGATATACGCGTAGTTTTACCTGGCCAGAAAGAAATCAGGTTTAAGTGGACATGATTGTCAATTAAATCTGGTATGGACATTCTGAAATTGTTTGTTAGGATTCCAAAAGTTTCAACTAAATGTTTGTGTTAAAACCACTTATCGATATTCAATCGAATTTTCATGAAGGCAAAAGCCTCTCAACCGGAATTAGATCTCTTTCGGTTGTTTCCTAAAGTTGATTAGTTTTGTTTTTCCTCATTTCCAGTGTAAGGATGTTATTCCACTACACCAAGTAAAATATTGATAAAAGCCATTTTTAAGGATGACAATCAAGGGTCATAACACCGCTTTATGGGCTCAGAGCAGAAACCAACGCTAAGGGTTAAAATGCCTTTTGAGTTTTCCAAGATGAATAACTCATAGTGAGGGTCAACTATGAAAACAACCGGGATCCCTTGCATTCCTGTTTAAATGCAGAGGTTCCACATGGCACTAAAAAATGTTTGTAGTTTTTTTGGAGTAAAGAGGGACGGAGATTCTGCCCTCCCCCTTTGCACTGAACAGTTTATGTTACTGGTTGAAACGGAGGAAGAATAACATGTTAAAGTTTAATAGGATGGTCGAGATTAAAAATGTTACGATGGTTTTCAAATCCAAAATACCTGAAAACCAATGCGTTTGGATTCCTAAAGGGCGTTCAAGGTTATTGCAGGGACAGATTTTATATTAATAATAATAATCTTTATTTATATAGCGCCAAACATATTCGCAGGCATTTACAATATAGTGGGAATAAGCAAGAAAACCGGGAAATTCATTATAAAAAGCTACTGACAAATGAGGTCAGCGGTGTGAGGGCCCTGCTAGCAAGGCTTAAAAAATCTATTCAGTGTATGGGTTAAACAAGGTGAGAAGCTGCTTAGGTTTACATTGACAGCCATGTTACATAAAAGATGGGGATTGGGTAGTGCATAAATGTTAATGAATGCCATCCAACCATCATCATTTCAGATAAGTGCTGGGGTGCCAAAGTGCAGGAAGTGACAATCTGTGACAGAATTTGGGAGGGTTGACAAATAGGGATTTGATAGGCTTGTTAAGAAGATGGTTTTCAGAGCGCATTAAACTGGTGAGGGTTGTGAGTGTGACGATCACCATGGTGGATACATGTTCCAGAGAAACGGTGCAATAGTGGAAAATCTTGGAGCGGGCATGGGAGGTTTTGATGAGTGACGGTGTGTTAGTCTTAGATCGTAGCAGACGGCAGGAAACGGGTAGGTGTGGTAGACAGAGAATAAGGAGCGTGATGAGGGGGCGCATCGTGGAGAGCTTATGTGTGAAAAAGTGAGAGTCTTATGTTGTATTCTGTACTGAATAGGCAACAAGTGCAGAGGACTGACACAGGGTAGCAATCAGTTTTTGCGGCTTGGAAAGAAGACAAGCTGGTTTGCTGATTCGGACAGATTCAGGACAGATTGCAGAGGGGAGAGTTACAGAGAGATGTCAACAAGTAGGGAGTTACAGTAGTCAGACTGAGAATGGAATAGAGCAGTAAATTGAGAGTAATGAGTTGTTTCACAGTGGGAAATGGAAGGATTCTGGAGATAGATTACTTGATGGGTGCATGGTAACTGGACGCGGGCAAGGGATTTGACTATGAGGGGGTGAAGGTCAGTATCAGAGTCTAGTATAACCGACATAGGGCTGCTGCTTGAGTTATGGTTAGGTACCACACACTGTGAGAGATAATAGCAGAGATGAGGTCGGTTAGTAGATGGTGGGATGACTAGAAGTTCAGTTTTAGTGAGGTTTATTGGAGATAGAGACAGGAAGATGTCAGAGAAGCTGACAGACAGTGTTCTGTAGCAGTGGCAGGTAAAGTGTGATGTTCGGGGAGGAAGTGTATAGTTGGTGTCATCTTTGGCAGATGGTACTGGAAGCCAAATCTCTGATGGTTTGTCCAATGGGGACCTTGTCTGTAGAGTGAAAAGAGGAGAGAAAGAATCGGATCCTGAGGAAACCCCGACAGCAAGAGGAGAGGAGAGGAGGTAGAACGGAAAATGGAGCACGAAGGAGCGGTTCCAGAGAGGTAGGAAGACAAGAGAGAGCGGTTCTGGATACGATGGTGCGGAGCATGTTGAGGAGGACGGTGGTTGATCTACAGTGTCAAATGCTGCAGGAGATCAAGAAATGTAACAATGAGTAGTTACCTTGGGGATTTTGCTGTCAGCGAGTCATTTGGAACTTTAGTAATGAGCAGTTTCTGTCAGTGTTTTTGGGTGCGGAAACCCGGATTGCGAGGTCTCAGAAGAGAGTTAGCAGAGAGTACGGATCTAAGCGAGAGTAGACAAGCTGTTCATGGTTTGGCGATGAAGGGCGGTGAGACTGGTCGGTAGTGAAGCACGAAAGGCATGAGGGTCCAGAGAGGGCTTTTTAAGTAAGGGAGTTATAGTTTCGTGCTTTTTTAAAGTGAGGAGGGGAAATCCCAGTGGAGGAGAGAGGTTACGATTGTAGTGAGGTGGAGAGGACAGCTGGATAGAAATGGACTTTGGACAATGTCGGGGAAAGAGAATGGGTCACTAGAGCAGTGGTGGGGGGCGACCGGATCGAAAGCCTGGACACATTCTTCTTATGATGTAGGTCAAGCCTCGGAGACTGCAAGATTAGAGGACGTGCGGGGAGGGACAGGATGGGGTATTGGGGATTGTGATGTGAGTTTTGCCGGAATGCTGTCAATTTGTCTTTGAAGTGAGTGCCAGTCTTAAAGCACAGAGGTCAGTGACCGGGGCCTGAGCTTTGGGTCCTAGAGGAGGGAGTGGAGAGGTATTCATAAGCGTTTGGGTTGTTGTAGTGTTGTAGATGAGGGAGGTGAAATTTTGTTTTTGGCGCAGTGAAGGGCAGTGTCGTAGGTCACTGAGCATGATTTTGTAGTGAGTAAAGTCTGCAGGTAGCTTCGACTTTCTCCACAGCCGCTAGGCTCACCTGGATACAGCGCTGCAGATAGCGAGTCTGAGGCTTGTGCCAAGGCTGCGGTCGTGAAAAGTGGACGGTGTTGGAGTGGTTGCAATATGTCCAGGGTGGTAGTGAGAGTTACTTGTTAATTGTTTACAGCCAGGTTCAGGACAGGAGATGAGGAAATTGGGGCAGTAGGCCACTGAGTGGTGTATGAGAGCTCCTGGGTGTTGATAGAGCTGGAGATTTGGAACTATGGCCAAGGGTAGGTGTGTCCAGAGAAGGCGAAAGTTGTTGATAGTTAAAGAGATAAGGTTATGATCCGAAGGTTCATAAGGAGATTTGGGTTTAGATTAGAATTGAGCAGAGTGCACGAAGACAGATCAAAAAATTGCCCATCCTTGTGGTTGGCAGTCAGGAAACTGCGAGAGGCCAAAGGGAAGAGGTTAGTGAAAGAAACATGAGAGGCGGAGAGTAAAGGGTAGTCAATGCGGGATGTTGAATCGCCCATGTGAGTGTGGGTATTTCAGTCGGGTAAGAAAGGGAGCCAGGGCAGCAAATGAGTCGAAACTGGCGGGTAAAGCGGTGGGGGTCTGTTAGATAACTGCGACTCTGTATGGAATATGGACAAAGAGTTGAGAGTGTGGACTCACAGGCGGGGAAAGTGAGTGAGGGATGGAGGAGTCAGGGGGAGTGACCTGTAAGTGCATGTTGGAGCGAGAAAAGATCACTATGCCAATCCTCACACCGGCCTGCCCGGTTGGGGGTGTTTTTGGGTGAGTGTAGGCGCGTAGGTGAGGGCAGTCAAGGGATGCGGTGTCTGATTGCTGGATGCAAGTTTTCTGTGGAAGCTGGATCATTGAGAGTGAAGGAACAGGTATAAGGACAGGCAGTGAGTTTATAAATGAGGAGCAGGGGCTTCCACAAAGCTACTTTTAAAATGGGAGAGGGGAAAAAGACGTACAACAAATATTAGCAGGTTAGAGAGTTTATGTGGAGAGAAAGATTTTGGGATGAGCAGTAAAGGAAGGTGGACCGGGGTTTGGTGAAAAGTTCTCCTGCAGCAAGCAGAGAAATGAAAAGTGATTGCAGATTGGCACTGACGAATAGATGCGATGTTTGTGCAGCCGCTGTAAGGTGGATGGTTTGGAGGTAGGCTAAAGTAAGTAAGTATGCATGGGATGGTGTATGTATGAGGAGGGAGGGGGTGAGCTAATGTGGATGGAGTTGTTTGGGGTATGGACTAGCGGGTAGGAAGGATGGAAAGAGGCGCAAGATAGATTGCAAACGTAAGCATGGTCTCATAAGCTGTAGGAAAAGGCTAGCTACTTCAAAGATACGTTTTCTGCAATTCGGCCATTAATTCGGTTCAAAATTCATTTTAGTACTTTATAAAGGCGGGCACTTTATCCAATGCTGGCAGGACCATTAAGTCTTGCAGACCCCACAGGCACCAATATATAGTGTCTATTGATTAGATACCACTTTCAGGTGATAGAAGGTGGGTATAAGAGATGATAGCAGCAGAAGTTCTTCAAAGGCTAATTGGTATAGGCTACTTAAACTAGAAACCTCCTAAATATTTGAAGCAGAGCTGGGACTTAAGGCAATGCAGAAACACAAATTTATCACACAGATATTGCAGAGGGGTTGCTGATGCTGTAGTCACACGTTTACCTGTTAAAGGACAAAGCATCATGGGGGAGAATTAGATATTAGTTTCACTTCGGTCAAAATTCATATCACTTTATAAATGCTTGTCACTTAATCAATGCTGAGACCAAAGGTTTTTGCAGACCCCGAGCACCATATAAAGTGTTATTGATATAGATCCCTTTCAGGTGATAGAAACGGGTGGGGTATAAAGATGATAGCAGAAGGAAGTTCTTCAAAAGGCTAATTGGGTATAGGCTTACTTAAACATAGAACAATCCTAAATATTGAAAGCAGCTGCTGGGAACTTCAAGGCAAATGCCAGACAACACAATAATCACAAGTATTGCAGAAGATTGCTGATGCATGTAGTTCACACGTACATGTGAAGAAAGGACAAATGCATGGTGTGGAGTAGAGATATTAAGTATCACTTGGACTCAAATTCATTTTGTCTTTTAAATGCTGTCACTTAATCAATGCTGCAGACAAAGGTCTTGCAGTACCCCAGTAGCACATTATAAAGTGTCTATTGATTGATCACCATCTTCAGGTGATAGAATAGCGGGTGGGTGGTTATAAACATGCAGCAAGGAAGTTCTTCAAGCTAATTGGGTCATAGGCATACTTAACATAGAAAACAATCCTAAATTTTGAAGCAGAGCAGGGACCTTCAAGGCAAAAATGCCAGAAAACAAAATATAATCACAGATATTGCAGAGGGGTTTGCTGTAAATAGTTCACACTACCTGTGAAGAAAGGACAAAGCAATCAGGTGGGGATAGAGATTTAAGTATCACTGGTCAAATTTCATTATCACTTTATAAATGCATGTCACTTAATCAATGCTGGCAGACAAAGGTCTTGCAGACCCCAGAGCCAATAAAAGTGTTATTGATTAGATCACCAATTTCAGGTGATTAAAAAAGGTAGGGGTTTAAGAGATAGAGTGCAAGGAAGTTTTCAAGCTAATTGGTATAGGACTTACTTTTAAACATAGAATACCACATCCTTACATATTTGAAGCAGAGCTGGGACTTCAAGGCAATAATGCCATAACAAAAATATAATCAAACGATATTGCAAGGAGTTGCTGTGCATGTTGGTTCACCGTACTGTGAAGAAAGGAAAGCAATCAGGTGGGAGTAGGTTATTAAGTATCCCCGGTAAAAATTCATTAAGTCATTTTATAAGATGCTGTCACTTAATCAATGCGGCAGACCAAAAGGTCTTGGCAGACCCCAGAAGCAACCATATAAATGGTCTATTGATTTAGATCACCACTTTCGAGGGTACATAGAAAAGGGTGGGGTCTCATAAAGAGTTAGAGCAAGGAGAGTTCTTCAAAGGCTAATTTGGGTATTTGGCATATTAAAAGATAGAACATCCTAAATATTTGAAGCAGAGCTGGGACTTTAGGCAAAATGCCAGAACACAAATATAATCACACGTAGATTCAGAGGGGTTGCTGATACTGTAGTTCACACGTACCTGTGAAGAAAGGACAAAGCAATCGGTGGGAGTAGAGTATTAAGTTATTCGGTCAAATTCATATTGCACTTTCTAATGCTGTCACTTAATATGCTGGCGGACCAAAAGGTCGATTCGGCCGTACTGCGCTGCAATAACGGCTGGAATCCTCCCATGCCATTAGGGGTAACCCACGTTCTTGAGAAAACTATGGATTCGTCTCTCCATCGGTCGGCGGATTGAGCGGGGCGGGGAGGGAAAGTGACAGCCTTATCCACGGGATACGCGCATGTGATAATGAAAGTCTATGGGGCGGGTCTCCGCAATTACGGCCGATAAGCCGTGTGAACGGCCCTAGTTGTGATGCTGTTCCATTCAAAGTCTATGGGACTGCTGAAACAGCTGAACAGAGGGCACGACTATATCTTTCAGTCCTATGTTTGCATTGAGTAATTATATATATTATTTATATATAAATAATATTTACATATATATATATATTATAATTATAATATAATATATTGCTGCTGCATTCAAACAAGGAACATTGGACATTCTATGGTTAGGGGGTTCATAACTGAACAGTTATGCCACTATTTTTATAGATGGTAATAGTTGGATTATGGGAAACCTCTTTAACTTTAAGCTTATGCCTTAAATCTGTATGAATCATGTGGAATACTACACCTATAGAAAATATGGTCTATTGTACTTTCATATTGCCTCTAAATTCATAAGGATTCATATGGATTCATAAAACTGAAGAGTGGTCTCATTGCCGTCCTATTACAAGGAAGTGTCATAAATGAGGCATTCAAGGCAGCCCACAAAGTGTTCTAGTGGCAGAGGGCTAGCCACACATTGCGAGCTCAGCAACAATGTACTATATAGGCAAAACCCCATCAAATATAATTGGAAAAAGGGAAATGGGCATTTTGGCCTTTG
>JAODAL010054759.1:0-24418 GCA_025379985.1 Phyllomedusa bahiana | reverse complement strand
TTGGGGTTTGTTTTTGGCTTTCTGGTGCATAGAAGCCAGGTCTGTAGCTTAGAAACCAGTGCTGGCAGCCTACCAGGAGAGATCAAAAAGGTCTTAGTAAGCGATTTTGGGAGTGATGCAGCCCATACAAGAGGGGATATCTCAGAAAGGTGGGAAATGTTAATGGACATAAATTGAAAAAGTGCTTGTTTTTGAAAGATTTTTAAACTAAAAAGAAATCCTTGTATTGAAACCCCCCCCTTTAAGACATGGGAAAAAAAAGGTGGCCAACAAAATATGACTTTGGGCACAAATTTGTTTTTTTTCATTTGGGGTGTATCATTTTTTTGCGGTTTGGGTATTGAGGCTGTGTGTTTGAGTTATTTTGGGACCCCAAAATTTCACTGTTAAAAAAAGCGTACCTGAATTTACATGTATCAAAGTTCATATCTTCGTGTTTTCCCTAAAAAGTTTTAAACAATGTTTACAAAAAAGGGGGGGTGTACGACTTTTGTGAGTCTGAAATTCGTAGAACTTATCTTATCTATGGGAACAAATAATGTTGAAATCCAACATGTTCAGTCTTCTTTTTCTACAACATCTGTTGTTAGGGGGAAAGCGAGGACCCAATAAGGGTAATACAAAAAAAAAAATATTATAACCAATAGATAGTTTGCCAATTTCAGGTTCACCTGACTTTGGCTTGCTGTTTAACGCCAGCCAATCTGCATTGCTGTTTATAGAAATTAATATATTTTATTGTGCAGTATTGTGCTTTTTTTGTACTCTTACTATGTAAGGTAAGAAATGTGTAGTTTTCTTTCTTGCAGTCGCTATATGTGACCTATGATTTTCCCTGTCTTCATTTCCCCGTCTTGCAGGTCTTGTTTGTTGTATTTTCCTTTGTTTCCCTCCTTTTTATTTGCCCTTATTTCCATGTCTTCCTCCCACTCAATATTTTATTTGTTGCTTTCCCAGGTTCCTTCCAGCCTCCCCCTCTCAGGCAGTCTCATTCCCCTGGCCAGACTCAGCATTGACAGCTTTAAGCTGCTCTGTGCACTGAGCGTCTGGCGTGTTAATATGATTTATAAGGACAGTATAACACCAGGCACATTGCAGTCTGTCACTGCAGTCTCTCTGATTAAAATTCTGCTCCCTCCCCGACTGCAGCAAGCCACAAATGGAATATTCTACATAATTTCCGAAAATGCTTGTTTTTATCACCCATTTCTCCTGGATCAGGTGACCTGAGATTCAGCGCTAGTGACTCCCTTGCTGTACCTTGGCTTTTACTAGGTCACATTTACCAAGTCCCCAGACTATTCAATCACCTGCCTCTTAACAATTTTCATGCTGGAGCGATATGCAAGACTAGACTGTGCCAATTCAGCTCGGAGAAGGTAGAAATTGTAAGAATGGCCAGCAATAAACATAAGACACACTATAATACAGTGGTATTATTACCATGCATGTCGATATAATTACTCTGGAAGTCAGAGGTCCTGCATGATATATTGGAGGAGCAGGATAGTAATTACTGCCTCTCTTCTAAGAATTCTATTCAAAACACTATAAACTGCTGCTTGTAAAATAATCTTATTGCGTGGCAGTGCAGGTTAAAAGGCTGTGGAATACCATAGTGGATCGATAGAAAAATGGCAGACTTGGCACACGGTAGCATTGTGATTCATTTCAATGCAATTTTTTGTTTCCTACTTCACTGCATGAAAAATGCTTGCTTCAATGGTCTTCCATTACACACAAGCCTTCCATTTTTACTAGTATGTTGTCATAGTAAGTAAATATGTCACCGCCATCAAGTTTGAGAAGAATAGTGTGGAATGTTTATGGTGCATCCATACTAGTTCCATGCAGCTTGTCCATTTTCTATGGCGATATGGTCTCATATAGTGTTATAATCGACAAAGTTGAAATCGGCACGGTTTTTATGTTGATCAGAATTTTCCGATCACGCGGTAATTTAGGTGAGAATCTGCGCATAATCTATTACTATCGCACCATTTTCTGCACTTCCTGTCATTTTGGCGGCCAGCAAATCAGCTTAGAGCATAGAGCAGGGTGAGCTGGGTGTGCAACGTCATGACTGTGATGTGTATGGTTGTCATGGCTGGAAAAATCACATGAGCTCGTTTTACATAGAACAGCCCTTCCTGTTCAGCATCAGTGTGTGTCAATGTGTCTGATAAGAACAGGATGTGTGTTAGCTTTCTCCTCAATACAGCTCAGCGACACAGTTCTCTTTGTTCACACAGACAACTATGCTTTTAGCTGTGAACATTAGAACATAGGTAGATTAGAGAATTTCACTTCTTAGTTAGTTAGGCTGAGACTATTAAAGAAGCATCTAGCGCTGTACAGCCGTGGGGGAGTTGGAGGGGGCGAGGGGGTTGGGCGAACACAGACAGACAGGCAGGCTTTTGATAGGAGAGTGTATATTGTGCAGCCTAGACTCTGCTTTGAACCTGCATTGAAATGGCTTTTTTTTATCAGTTTTTGGTGAAATAGTACCTTGTATTTTGTGCACACCAGTTTTGTTCAATGACCCACCTTGTACTTATATTAGGATACAGAAATTTGCTAGTAACTGCAGGTGTATTTCATTGGTGCAAAAACCACCTTTTATTATCCGTACACAATTTAATTAGGTGTTTTTCACTTTGGCGCAGGCCATTTTTGTTAAAAGACCCACCTTGTACTTACATTAGGATACAGAAATTTGCTAGTTATTGCTGTTGTATTTCATTGGTGCAAAAACCACCTTTTATTATCCGTACACAATTTAATTAGGTGTTTTTCACTTTGGCGCAGGCCATTTTTGTTCAAAGACCCATCTTGTACTTATATTAGGATACAGAAATTTGCTAGTAATTGCAGGTGTATTTCATTGGTGCAAAAACCTCCTTTTCTTATCCGTATAACATTTAAATAGCTGTATTGCACTTTGGTTCGCCCCAGTTTTTTTCAAATAGCCACCTTGTACTTAAATTTGGATACAGAAATTTCGTAGTTACTGTTGGTGTATTTCATTGGTGCAAAAACCACCGTTTGTTATCCGTATAACTTTTAAATAGCTGTATTGCACGTGGTGCGGCCCTAGTTTTTTTCAAATAGCCACGTTGTACGACAATTCTGATAGAAAAATTTTCTAGCAACTGTTCTCATTTGTCATTGCTGCAAAAAACGCAATTTCTCATCCGTGTAACTTCTGAATAGTTTTATTGCGCTCGTTGAATCTCAGTTTGGCGCAGATAGCGCACTTGTATGATATTTTGTTGAAAACTATCAATTCCTAGTCCTACTGGGCAGTTGTAAATCCCTGGGACTGAAGGAAGAACACTGTTGATTTTGTCTTACGGTTCTTCCACCAGACCGCATTTCACAGGTATTCGCTAGAAACATTTCAGTTTCTAATCCTAGTTGGCTGTAGGAAATTAGAGGGATTTAAGAATAGCTGTGATTTGCCGTCTTTTAATAAGAGACTTTCAAAAACTCTTCCATACCTTCTTAAATTTTTATCTTTCTGAACATGGAGCGAAATGAAGGTGGTAGCGAGCAAAGAGGGGTGTAGGACATGGAGGTAGAGGTACGAGAGAAGGTGCTCCTTCAAGTGCTGGCGAAAACACGCAAGCCAGCGGATCTTCGTTTGCAGGACCGTCAGGATGTCATCGCTGGGTCGGTGCCCTGTGAATCTCAGTAACGAACAGCGTCGCCAATCTGTTCTTCAGTGGTTAATGCAGTAGTCAGTGTCCATTTCAACTAAAATGGTGGTTGAAAGACTCCTTTTTCCGGCACTTTTTAATCTGTGGGTCATGTAGGTTTGAGGGTCATGCTGTGGTACAGGACAGGTATAGTCAATGTCCAGTGAAACTAAAATGGTGGTTGAAAGACTCCTTTTTCCGGCACTTTTTAAATGTGGGGGTTATGCAGGTTTGGGGCTCATGCTGTGGCCCAGGACAGGTATAGTCAATGTCCAGTGAAACTAAAATGGTGGTTGAAAGACTCCTTTTTCCGGCACTTTTTTAATCTGGGGGTCATGCAGGTTCGGGGCTCATGCTGTGGCCCAGGACATGGATAATCAATCAATTTCCAGTTCAAGTAAAATGATGGTTCAAATAATACTGCCTTCTGGCACTTTTTAATTTGTGGATCATGCAGGTTTAAGGGTCATGCTGTGGTACAAGACAGGGATAGTGAATGGTCTGTGACTTTTTTTCTGTGACTTTTATAACCTAAGTGTGTTGCCTAAGATGTAGCACATATCCATTTTATTGTTGTGGATGTTAATTCCAGCTTCTCCAGCCCTGTTTGGGTGTAAGAATGAAGGTGTTGTTCCTCTCCCATAGACTTTATGGTCATCGGTGATAATCTATTATCGACTATCGGAAATCGTCTTGATAATTGCCGATATCGACTATCGAATCGATAACGATAGTTGACACAATCGCTCATCACTAGTCTCATATTGCTGTTTGATCAAGTACAGCTAGGTCTACACCACATTTCTGTCTTCTGTTTAACCAGGCCATATGCTTTTTTCTGAATATCATTTTATAGAAAAATATAAGCTCATGCGCTACTCTGTACTTTTTTTTTTGCAGCACACAGACATATACCGGCAAAACAGAGCCCAAAAGGACACAACTTTGGCCCAAAAGGACACAACTTGTCAGGCAGGGCCGTGATAAAGGCAATTTGGCTCCCTAGGCATTCCCCACAGTAACAATTAAAATCCCTGGTCCTCAACTGACGCCCCGAGCCTGTCAGACTAGCGCACAACACCCCTCAGCTGGATAAAATGGGAAAAATAAAACACATTTGCGCCATCTTTTTTGAAGGTGTAAATAACTGACTGTTTTCTTTATTGTGTAGTTCAGTACGTTTTCTTTACATTTTTTTTATTTGCTTTGCAGCACCATTTCCTGAGACCAATAACTTTTTTTCATTTTCTGTCTATGGACCATGTATACAGTCCATGATTTTTGTGGACTGAAACTTGTTTTTCATCAGTGCCATATTTGGATAGCTGTGACTTTTGGATCACTTTATATGTCAATTTTTGGAGAGTTAAAGCGACCAAATAACACCAAAACCACAATTTTTGGAGCTGGGTAATTTATTCTAGCGTTCACCAGTGGAATCTACAGGTTATACACTACTCACAAAAAGTAAGTGGTGATATTTGGCATTAGGTTGAAATTTCATAAGATGCGGAAAATTTCTTGAAAATGATTTTTTAAATGAACTAAATGAGAACTTCTCTTAACTTTAGATGCACATGTCCCCAACTGTTCATTTGTATTAGTACTGTTGAGCACAACTTGCTGATCACTAACAAGGATCTCAATGGCCAAAATTCACAACATTGATTGATTCCCTGAATCGCCCAATAAACTTAGGTGAACAATTTGAAATGGGATTTAAGCAGTCCTCCTCATGCTGTTCGCATAATGATGTCATGAGACCAAGACAACACCTTACTATTGATCAACAGTACCTTGTCTTTGTGAGGTTTCAAGCAGGATGCTCTCAGACGGAAGTGAGGCGTGTATATTAATAGAGTGGACATTTACATAGGTAGTGGTACCAATTATGTTTGTCTGAGCTTTTTTATTGTACTTTTTTAATTTGTAAAATGGAAAAATGAATGTGTTTTAAACTTTTATATATTTTTTAAAATATAAAATATAAAATTTTAGTCCTCCTAGGGTACTTGACCACTAGGGGGCATGGGCACTTGTACACTATTCTGCAATACTAATGTATTACAAAATAGTGTATTCTTACAACTCTCCTTGTAGCGGGTGGTCACGCTCCTCGGCCCGCGGCCCGCGGATGCACCCGTGGTCGCCCCCCCAGGGTGCCTGCCGGGGTCGGGTGGGACCACTCGCTCTGGAAACTCACCTGACCGCGTTCCTGGCGCGCACGTTCAATGTCGTTCAAGGTAAAATCCAAAGTGCCAACAGCGCACCGTTAAATATGGCAAACTGCCCGGGCGCTGCCCCTATTTATGGTTTGGGTCGTGACTCATCCTTACTGGATATTTTTTCTATGTTGCCTCGAGCCTTAGAGAAAGCCGTTCTTCAATGGTCTATCTTGTCCTGCTGTGTACCCGACCTCTTGCTACGATTCTTGACTCCGAACCTTGCCACCTGCCCTGACCTTCCCTGCCTGCCCATGACTAACGGTTTATCTCTAGAGATTCTGTACCACGTTGCACCTCCGTCCACCACAGCAAGCACGCCGTGTCAGGATAGCGAACCTGGAGGACTCCCGCCGCACAGCATCCATCCCGCTTTGGGCGGCGGGCCTTCTGGTGAAAACCGGGACCTACTTAGACTCCGCTCCCTGGTAACGGTTGTTGCCAACGGCTTGCGGTGGTCCAAAGGGGTCCACTAACCCGGCCGTTACAGTTAGATTACCAGCAATGGAACCTTCCAAGGTGCCCTACAGCCAAGTCTTGAGGATCCTAACGACCATTGATTCCCAAGAGTCGCAGCAGATCGCGCAACAAGCACAGCAATTGGCAGCTGTCCGCCAATGAAAACTTGCGTCAACTCCTGGCGGCCCGCAGCAGCAGCCTTCCATCTCGCCGGTGGATCTCCAAAATCCCCTGCCCGAAGCTTCGCCTTCCTTTACCTTCCAAGTTCGACTGGGACTCGAAGCTTTGCAGAGGGTTTGTCACTCAGTGCTCCATGTACGTGGTGCTGATGGCCGACCAGTTCCCCACGGAAAAGTCAAAAGTAGTGTTCGTGGTGAGCCTGCTATCCGGAAAAGCCCTGGCCCGGGCGACACCCCTTGGGACCCGAAATGACCCCTGTGACTGCAGACCTACAGTTTTCCTACATTGAAATTCCGCAAGCGTTTTCGGAGAGCCCTTCAGCGAGCTTCTTCTGTGGAAACGGCACCTATTGAACCTACGTCAGGGGGACTTCCTCCGTGAGGAACTAACCCGGAACCCAATTCCGCGACCCTAGCCTCCAAGCTGTCATGGAATGATGCCGCTGCTCTGCGCCACATACAAGAATGGCCGTCGAGCATAGTAAAAGGACGCACTGTGCAGCTAGAAGATCTTCCATCTTCATTGAGCGACACGTATCCATCTGGCCACTAAACCATTGGAACCGTGCCATTTCACAGAGAGACAGCAGGGAGCTGCCGCAGGAGCGTGACTTGGCACAACCTCACCGACTAATACCTCGTCCCTGGCTCCTTGTTATCCAGAATGTCCGCTGCGCCCTCCACAGGTTTCCACCGAGAAACCCATGCAGGTGGACCGGCACATTTGTTCGGAGTTAGAGCCTGTCCGCCGCCACGATGGAGACATCTTTGCCTCTACTGCGCCAGTTTTCGGCACCATTTCTGTAGGAGCATGTCCCAGCGACCTGCAGCGTTCGGGAAACGCTCGCCACCTAGGTGCTGTAGGAAGGCGTCCCTAGGTGCTACATTCTTCCTCTAACCACGACTGAATGTTGCCAGTGAGGGTAACTACGGATGCTGGTCTAACGCTTCGGTTCTTGCCGTTCCTGGAGCTCCGGCTCACGCCGGGAACTTCATTCAGAGCCTCCTTGGTGTCCACGTTTTATCGCTTGCCAGTGAACTGCCTGGAGCAGCCCTTGCTTATCTCTTGCCCAACAGGGAGGATCTACTTAGCGACTCCATTCAGTTCATAACCCGCCATTGACCCTCCATGTGGGGGTCTTACACAAGGAAAAGATTTCTTTCACGTCCTTGCCTCGTTCTTCTTGCGATCCAGTTGGTGCTACCCTGGCTGTCCCACGTCCGCCCCCTATGCTTGATTGAATGACAGACGAAGTCCTGCGTTTGGGGATCGGAGTGCCAAGGACCTCTATTGTGGCACCACGTCGGTGTCCATCTCACCTCCCCAGTCGCCCGTCAAGCCTCTTCTGCCAAGTCTGCCAGCGAGTACCATGATTTTGGTGAATGTATTCCGAGAAACCAGCTGAGAAGCTGCCGCCCCATCGCCAGATGACTGACCCATAACCTCCCCCTGAAACCAGTCCCCCACGGGGTAGGGGGTCTACCCACTGTCCGTGCCCGGACCCTCAGCTATGTCCGACCACATTCAGGAGAATTTACTGAAAGCTTCCATACGCAATCCTCCTCTCCAACCGGTTGCTGGTTTCTTCCTTCGTCCATAAAAGAGACGGCTCTCTTCGTCCGTCTATTGAATACAGAGGACTAAACAAGATCACGTGAAGAATCGCTCCCTCTAAACCCCTGATCCTGAGCTCTTTGATCTCATGCCGGGGACCAAGGGTGTTTACCAAATTGGACCTAACGTGGGGCCTATAACCTTCATCAGATTCGAGAGGGGAGACAAGTGGAAAACGGCCTTCAATACGCGTGAGTGCGGGGGCCATGTTCGTGTATCTCTCGTGATGCCAATTTGGGCTATGCAACGCCCCAGCCTGTATTTCAGTTTCATCAATGACGTCTTAGGGACTTGCTGTACACCTGCCGTCATAGTAATAGTCTGGACAATATCCAGTTTTTTTTCCCTGACATACAGACTCTCGGGTACAGGTGGCGCCAGGTTCTGCAACGTTTGCGGTAACAATCGACTTTAATGCCAAGCTGGAGAAGTTCCGGTACCACCAGGCCAGCCTTCGCTTTCCTTGCTACAATAGTCTCCGAGTCCGAGGTCTGCTAAGATGGACCCAGCTAAACTCTCTGCGATCCAGCATGGCTACGACCTGTCAGTCTTCGGGTGACACAACGCTTTTCTGGGGGTATCGCCAATACTACCGGCAATTCATTCCCCATTTCTCTACTGCTGGTGGCTGCTATCGAGGCACCTCAACCAAAGAACAAACGCTAATCAGAATGTTGGCCCGCCACGGCTGCCGAGGAGCATTCCTCCCCACTGAAAACAGCTTTTTCCTCAGCACCTATCTTGGTCCGTCCGGATCCGGAGAGACCCTTAAGCCTAGAGTTGGATGCCTCTTCCGTGGGAGCAGGGGCATTCCTGATCCAGAAGGGACTGAAAGGCAAAACTGTCACATGCTGGTTTTTTTCTAAGACTTTCTCACCGGCAGAATGAAATTATGCCATTGGAGATCGGGAGCTGTTGGCCAATAAATCACCCAGACTATAAGAACCTCCAGTAAACCTCCAGAACGCCCACTTTAAATCCTTGGCCAGCCAGGCGTCTCTTTTTCCTCACTTTTATGATTTCAAGATCCCGCTTCCGACCGGCCGAGAAAAATGTCAAGCGGACGCCCTCAATCCCTGTCTTCTGACATTGCCGAGAAGAACCATATCTCAGCACGATCATTGGCCCTGAACGGCTGTTCATGTGGCTCCTGTGGATCTCCGTAGCAAATTCCTCCGGGCAAAACACACGTACGACCCCGCACCTCAGGAGGAAAATTTGGGTTGGGGCATAGTTCTCTTCTGGCCGTCCACTCCCGGGATAAAACGTAAGTATCCTACGCCTTATCTTCGCGACACTACTGGTGGCCAACTCTGCCCAGGATGTCAAAGGACTTCATTCTCTTTCCTGCGCCTACATGTCCCGGAACAAAGGTTCCCACGCCAAAGTGCCTTGGGTCTCTTAGTCCCTCTGCCTTTCTGGAGTCTCCCATGACCACATAGGGTGCATGGACTTCATCACGGACCTTCCTTCCTTACCTCTGGAAACTTGGTCATCTGGGTGTCACTGACCGATTCCTCGAAGAGTCCCCACTTTGTGCCGCTTCCTGTCACACCTTCAGCTCCCCCAATTTTGGCAGGTCATTTCTTCCATCCACACTTTTTTCGCCTTCATGGGTTTACCCTCCCACATTCTCCATCGAGGCGTCCAATTTGTCTCCAAGTTTTGGCGACCCCTATATAAATCCAAGTCAACTTCTCATTCCGCCTACCATCCCCAGACAAATGGACAGGTTGAGATGGTAACTCAGATCTTGGGGAATATTCTACGGCACTCTTGTGTCCGACGCCAGGACAACTGGTCCGAGCTGCTTCCCATGTCTGAGTCTCAAATAACTATCTTGACTCCGACTCGACTGGCGTTTCCCTATTCTTTGTGTCTATGGTCGTCAATCCACGCCCTCCTCTCCCCTTGGCTTCGGCCTCTGAGGTTCCCTTCCGTGGACAACCAGGTTCGGGAATTTTTTGGGTCATTTGGCGGGAGACCCGACAGCTATTACACCCAGCAATCAGCCCACATGAAGACCCAAGCTACAAGAGAGGAGATCTTCTCCAATGTTCCTCCCCAGGGAATAAAGTGTGCTCTCTTCCAAATATGTACGCCTCAAGATCCCCAGCTATAAGTTGGGCCCACGGTTTCTGGGCCCTTTCAAAGTACTTCGCAAGCTGAACACCCACGTGTCCTACAAGCTCTGCTTACCCTCCATCTCTCCGGATTCCTAACGCCTTTCACCGTCTCCCTCCAAAAGCCCCTGGATCTTGAACGGTTCTCCTCAGAGGAGCGCTGCTCCGTCTCCGGTATGTAAGAGTCCCCTGATGTTTTTTGAAGTGAAGGACATCTTGGCCATGAAGACCTTCAGGGGTAAGCGGTTCTTCTTGGTAGAATGAAGGTGCCTTGTCGTGCCGAGGAGAGGTCCTGGGAACCGGAGTCAATATCATGTGAACCAAGATCTGATTCGTAAGTTCCTTCAGCCTAAAAAGAGGTGAGATAACCTAAGGGAGGGTACAGTAGGGGATGTCCCTCACCACGAGCCGCGGGCACACGCCTGGCCCAGCCCCCCTCGGTCGCCTGCCGGTGTTTCTGGAGGTGCCCGCTGGCCCGCGGCAGGCTGTGGACCCTCGCACTGGAAACTCACCGACCAGTGTACCTGCACGTCCGCTGCCCTCTGCCAGCCAAGGGCGCACGCCCGCTCCCTATTTAGCGCGCGCATCTTCATGTAAATTTAAAGGGCCAGCGCAACCGGTAATTGTGCTAATTGCCGGTGCTGCCCCCTATTTTATGGATTTTCGTTCCATGACTCTTCCTTGCTGGATCTATGTTGCCTCGAGCCTTAGAGAAAGCGTGATTCAAGTGTCTTCTTGCCCTGCCGTGTACCCGACCTCTTGCTACGTTTCTTGACTGCAAACCCTCTGCCGTCTGCCCTGACCTACCTGCCTGCCCACAACTACGGTTATCGTCTAGCGATTCTGTACCACGCTGCACCTCCGGATAACCTCGCTGCCACCGCAAGCCCGCCGTTCTAGGGGTAGCGAACTGGTAGGACTCCCGCCGCAGCAAGTCCATCCCACTAACTCCTATTACACACTTCTTCAGTTAGGGTATAATAGGAGGAGTAAGATGGCAGGCTTGGGGGGCTTTTTTGGGCTGCCATTAGTGTGA
This sequence comes from Phyllomedusa bahiana, assembly GCA_025379985.1. Classification (NCBI taxonomy): domain Eukaryota; kingdom Metazoa; phylum Chordata; class Amphibia; order Anura; family Hylidae; genus Phyllomedusa; species Phyllomedusa bahiana. Next base: position 13,086 of record JAODAL010054759.1, on the reverse strand, counting down.
GTAAGCATCTTTTGATTGTGTAGGAAAGGAGCCGTTTGAGAGGTGGGAGGGGGTGTCTTCCTCCACTGTGTAATTGCTAAGATGCCACCATCACGTTAACCTCGGCATCTAAGTAGTTGAGTCATCTCCAGTCCTAGCCACGGACTACAGGTATCGACTGTAAATAACAGCCGACATCCTGAGCCCACTTCATACTTGCACCCCCTCACTGATATGCAGAGGTAGTTACTGTAGACCAGGGGTGTCAGATTCATTTTCAACGGGGGCCACATCAGTCTCACGATGTACCTTAAAGGGCCGACATAATTTTAGAACTGTATAAATAGAACTTCTCCTTAACAGTTAAGCAAGTTATTAAGGGGTAGTTACATTTGTACAGTATTACAGTAGTTATGGCTAACTGACTAGATTAAGTTGTTATAAGATGTAGCCATCACTGTCCTCATGAAAATAGCCATTATTGTCCCCTATGAAAATAGCGATCACTGTCCCCCATGAATATAGCCATCACTATCCCCATGAATATAGTCATCACTGTCCCCATGAATACAGCAATCACTGTCCCCCATGAATACAGTCATCACTGTCCCCCATGAATATAGTCATCACTGTCCCCATGAATATAGCCATCACTGTCCCCCATGAATACAGCCATCACTGTCCCCCATGAATACAGCCATCACTATACCCCATGAATATAGCCATGTCACTGTCAACCATGAATATAGCCATCACTGTCCCCCATGAATATAGCCATCACTGTCCCCCAAGAATATAGCCATCACTGTCCCCCATGAATACAGTCATCACTGTCCCCCATGAATACAGTCATCACTGTCCCCCATGAATATAGCCATGCCACTGTCAACCATGAATATAGCCGTCACTGTCCCCCCATGAAAATAACAATCACTGTCCCCATGAAAATAGACATCACTATCCCCCATAAATACAATCATCACTGTACCCTGTGAATATAGCCATCACTGTACCCTGTTAATATAGCCATCACTGTACCCTGTGAATATAGCCATCACTGTACCCTGTGAATATAGCCATCACTATACCCTGTGACTATAGCCATCACTGTACCCTGTGAATATAGCCATCACTGTCCCCCATGAATATAGCCATCACTGTCCCCAGGAATATAGCCATCACTGTCCCCGCCGCATATAGCCATACTGTCCCCTATTGAATACTAGTCATCACAATCCCCCAATAATACAACCATCAACTTTCCCCCAGGAATAACTCATCACAAATCCCCCATGATACACCATCACTGTCCCCCAGGAATACAGCAATCACTGTCCCCCATGAATATAGCCATCATTGTCCCCATGAATACAGCAATCACTGTCCCCTATGGAAATATCCATCACTGTCCCCATGAATACCAGCATCACTGTCCCCAATGAATATAGCCATCACTGTCCCCCCATGAATTAGCCATCCTGTCTCCCAGACTATAGTTATCACCTGTCCCCCATGAAAATAGCCATCACTGTCCCTCATGAATATAGCCATCACTGTCCCCCATGAAAATAGCCATCACTGTCCCCAGGAATATAGCCATCACTGTCCCCCTAAATATAGCCATCACTTTCCCCCATGAATACAACGATCACTTTCCCTCAGGAAACAGCACACTGCCCCCCCCGTGAATATAGCCATCACTGTCCCCATGAATATAGCCATCACTGTCCCCATGAATATAGCCATCACAGTCCCCCAGTAATACAGCCATCACTGTCCCCATGAATATAGCCATCACTCTCCCCCAGGAATATAGCCATCACTGTCCCCCATGAATACAGCCATCACTGTCCCCCATGAATACAGTCATCACTGTCCCCCATGAATATAGTCATCACTGTCCCCATGAATATAGCCATCACTGTCCCCCATGAATACAGCCATCACTGTCCCCCATGAATACAGCCATCACTATACCCCATGAATATAGCCATGTCACTGTCAACCATGAATATAGCCATCACTGTCCCCCATGAATATAGCCATCACTGTCCCCCATGAATATAGCCATCACTGTCCCCCATGAATACAGCCATCACTGTCCCCCATGAATACAGTCATCACTGTCCCCCATGAATATAGCCATGCCACTGTCAACCATGAATATAGCCGTCACTGTCCCCCCATGAAAATAACAATCACTGTCCCCATGAAAATAGACATCACTATCCCCCATAAATACAATCATCACTGTACCCTGTGAATATAGCCATCACTGTACCCTGTTAATATAGCCATCACTGTACCCTGTGAATATAGCCATCACTGTACCCTGTGAATATAGCCATCACTATACCCTGTGACTATAGCCATCACTGTACCCTGTGAATATAGCCATCACTGTCCCAATGAATATAGTCATCACTTTCCCCCATGAATACAACTATCACTGTCCCCCAGCAATATAGCCATCACTGTCCCCTATGAATATAGTCATCACTATCCCCCATGAATACAGCCATCACTGTCCCCCAGGAATAAAGTCATCACTATCCCCCATGAATACAGCCATCACTGTCCCCCAGGAATATAGCCATCACGGCCTCCATGAATATAGCCATCATTGTCCCCATGAATACAGCAATCACTGTCCCCTATGGAAATATCCATCACTGTCCCCATGAATACCAGCATCACTGTCCCCTATGAATATAGCCATCACTGTCCCCCATGAATATAGCCATCACTGTCCCCATGACTATAGTTATCACCTGTCCCCCATGAAAATAGCCATCACTGTCCCTCATGAATATAGCCATCACTGTCCCCCATGAAAATAGCCATCACTGTCCCCAGGAATATAGCCATCACTGTCCCCATAAATATAGCCATCACTTTCCCCCATGAATACAACTATCACTTTCCCTCAGGAATACAGTCATCACTGCCCCCCCATGAATATAGCCATCACTGTCCCCATGAATATAGCCATCACTGTCCCCATGAATATAGCCATCACTGTCCCCCAGGAATACAGCCATCACTGTCCCCATGAATATAGCCATCACTCTCCCCCAGGAATATAGCCATCACTGTCCCCCATGAATACAGCCATCACTGTCCCCCATGAATACAACAATTACTGCTTCCCGATGAATATAGTTATCACTGTCCCCATGAATACAGCAATCACTGTCCCCTATGGAAATAGCTATCACTGTCCCCATGAATATAGCCATCACTGTCTCCCATGACTAAAGCCATCAATGTCCCCTATGAATATAGCCATCACTGTCCCCCATGAATATAAACATCACTGTCCCAATGAAAATAGCCATCACTGTCCCCCATGAAAATAGCCATCAATGTCCCCCATGAAAATAACCATCACTGTCCCCCATGAATATAGCCATCACTTTTCCCCATGAATATAGACATCACTGTCCCCCAAAATACAGCCACCACTGTACCCTGTGAATATAGCCATCACTGTCCCAATGAATATAGCCATTACTGTCCCCCATGAATATATCCATCACTGTCCCCCATGAATATAGTCATCACTGTCCCCCATGAAAATAACTATCACTGTCCCCCATGAATACAGCAATCACTGTCCCCCATGAATATAGCCATTACTGTCCCCCATGAAAATAGCCATCACTGTCCCCCATGAAAATAGCCATCACTGTCCCCATGAATACAGCCATCACTGTCCCCATGAATATAGCCATCACTGTTCCCCAATGAATATAGCCATCACTGTCCCCCAATGAATATAGCCATCTCTGTCCCCCATGAATACAATTACTGCGCCCCCGATGAATATAGGCATCACTGTCCCCCATGAATATAGCCATCACTGTCCCCCATGAATACAGCCATGCCACTGTCAACCATGAATATAGCCACACAGTCCCCCATGAATAATAGCCAAGTCACTGTTTCCCCAGGATTTAGCCATCACTGATCGCCCCATGAATACAGCCATCACTGTCCCCCATGACTAAAGCCATCACTGTCCCCTATGAATATAGCCATCACTGTCCCCCATGAATATAGTCATCACTATCCCCCATGATTATAGCCATCACTGTACCCCATGAAAATAGCCATCAATGTCCCCCATGAAAATAGCCATCACTGTCCCCCATGAATACAGCCATCACTTTTCCCCATGAATATAGACATCACTGTCCCCCAAAATACAGCCATCACTGTACCCTGTGAATATAGCCATCACTGTCCCAATGAATATAGCCATTACTGTCCCCCATGAATATATCCATCACTGTCCCTCATGAATATAGTCAACACTGTCCCCCATGAAAATAACTATCACTGTCCCCCATGAATACAGCAATCACTGTCCCCCATGAATATAGCCATCACTGTCCCCCATGAAAATAGCCATCACTGTCCCCCATGAAAATAGCCATCACTGTCCCCCATGAATACACCAATCACTGTCCCCTATGAATATAGCCATCACTGTCCCCAATGAATATAGCCATCACTGTCCCCATGAATATAGCCATGTCACTGTCCCCATAAATATAGCCATCACTGTCCCCCATGAATACAGCCATCACTGTACCCTGTGAATATAGCCATCACTGTCCCCATGAATATAGCCATCACTGTCCCCCAATGAATATAGCCATCACTGTCCCCCAATGAATATAGCCATCAATGTTCCCCATGAATACAATTACTGCCCCCAATGAATATAGGCATCACTGTCCCCCATGAATATAGCCATCACTGTCCCCCATGAATACAGCCATCACTGTCCCCCATGAATACAATTACTGCCTCCCAATGAATACAGCCATCACTGTCCCCCATGAATATAGCCACCACTGTCCTCCATGAATATAGCCATCACTGTCCCCCATGAATATAGCCAAGTCAACAAAGAAAGGGCGGAAGTCCGGGTATCCCAGGCGATACAGCAAATGCCGCTGAGTACCACTGAAAAAAACCGGAAGCAGGTAGCAGTAAAAGCAGTCATTTATTGTAATCCAAAAGTAAAAAGCACATTGGCCACAAACCCACACCGGCTAATAAAAAAAACAGACGCGTTTCGGGCGGCAGACGCACTTGCTGACTGTGAGCAAGGTCGTCTGCCGCCCGAAACGCATCTGTGTTTTTCATTAGCCGTGTGGGTTTGTTGCCAATGTGCATTTTTACTTTTGGATTACAATAAATGACTGCTTTTACTGCTACCTGCTTCTGGATTTTTCAGTGGTACTCAGCGGCATTTGCTGTGTCGCCTGGGATACCCGGACTTCCGCCCTTTCTTTGTTGCATTTCCGCCAGGCCGGCGATCAGCTCGGAGCGGTATTGCAGCTACATGTCTCTCCAGGACAATTTCGCCATAGCCCATGTAAGTGAGCCTTTTTGTTTTTCTACAATATAGCCAAGTCACTGTTCCCCATGAATTTAGCCATCACTGTCCCCCATGAATACAGCCATCACTGTCCCCATGAATATAGTCATCACTGTCCCCTATGAAAATAGCCATCACTGTCCCCAGGAATACAGCCATCACTGTCCCCATGAATATAGCCATCACTGTCCCCCACGGAATATAGCCATCACTGTCCCCCAAGAATACAATAATTACTGTCCCCTGATGAATACAGCCATTACTGTCCCCCATGAATTTAGCCATCACTGTCCCCCATGAATATAGCCACCATTGTCCCCCATGAATATAGCCATCACTGTCCCCCATGAATATAGCCACCACTGTCCCCCATGAATATAGCCATCACTGTCCCCCATGAATATAGCCAAGTCACTGTTCCCCATGAATTTAGCCATCACTGTCCCCCATGAATACCGCAATCACTGTCCCCATGAATACAACTATCACTTTCCCTCATGAATACAGTCATCACTGTCTCCCATGAATAAAAACATCACTGTCCCCCATGATTATAGTCATCACTGTCCCCATAAATACAGCAATCACTTTCCCATATTAATTTAGTCATCACTGTCCCCATAAATACAGCCATCACTGTCTCCATGAATATAGCCATCACTGTCCCCCATGAAAATAGCCATCACTGCCCATGAATATAGCTTTGCACTTTGTGCTGCGCTTCAGTGACATGTCTGACTTGCCAGCTGCGCTTGCTGTAATGAGACTGGGACAGAGGCGAGATAAAATGCAGGACCTCATGTATTGGGGGCCCTACAATTTTTTTCCTGGCAGCTCGGCAGGGATGGAGGATGACTGCCGGCTGCCGGGAACTGCCACCTTTCTCTGTCGTGCCATGCCTGCACATTACTCTTACAGCGCAGGCAGGGCGGCACAGCAGTGAGGTAAAGCAAGGGCCAGGCCACAGCAGAGCTCCGAACTCCTGTATTCAGCCGGGACGTGCCAGGTGAATAAAGCTCAGATCTTCGCTGTGGCCTGGCACCTGATTTACCCTTTACTGCCAGCCTGCCTGCTCTGTGAGAGTAATGCGCAGGCATGGCATGACAATAGTCTGGCTGTAGTCACTGAATAGGGTAGGCAGCCCGGGCGGCACGTGGGCCCTCTGTACTCAATGGAAGAGACAGCCTCGGCACACAGTGAAGGCAAGTGGCAAGATAAACTGACCTCTAGCCACTTGCCTTCTATGTGAAACGCGATACAGCGTTCAGGCCGAGCTTACACAGGTACCCGACACAAACAAATTCCGGGCTGGATAACACTAGGTGGCAGGCCGCATCTGGCCCGCAGGCCTTGTATTTGATACCCGTGCCCAAACAGTCTGCTGTCCCTGCCCTGTTGACTCAACCCGATTGTAAGGCCATTTAATCCTTTGGCTAATTTTAATGTACTGTATATGTCGGGAGCTTTTCCAGCGTATACACTAATCACACAGATCAGAAAAGAGGAGCCACCATACCAGTTTTACGGCGCATTAAATGAATGTATGGTGCACCCAAATGTAGGAACCTGTCATCTGTGAGTTCATAAATCTGATTGTGGTATACCTGGCATAGCATAGAATAGCATATCTTAGGCGCATTTAAATGTGTCTTGCCTGGTGCATACTGCACCTAGTTTTGATGCACGACTGTATTACATACAGTTTGTAGATTTTTTTGCGCAAAAGACTCCCAAAAAATTGTGCAACCGAATCTGACATGTCGCCCTAAATGTATACCATAAATGCGGTGTGTACCTAAATCTGGCTAATTATAGGGAAATAATAATTCAACTGTGATGTAACTAAAAAACCCTGCACAATTGATAGTTAAAATGCTGCACACTTCAGTAGGAAAATCGCAAAATTGCACGACTAATAGCATAATAACATTCATCAGTTTCAATAGTAAATGCAATGTTTATCTGCAAATTTGTGCAGCCATTTGGCAATTAATTTTAATATTCCATTATTGAAGGTAGTCTTCAAAAACGTCAAAGCTGCACCAGTATCATCCCATGTGTCCTTGCCTTTAAAATTATGGTATCCTGAAACTTAGAATATGTCATCCAGCAGTGTTACTTCACAGTAACTTACAGATATGGCAAAAAAAAATAATGTTTGCTGGGACTGGTGTCACACACAGTGTTTTTTCTAGTGATTTACCTGAAATTTGTTGGGTTGAAAACATGGGGCGACATGTATGAAGCTCGCCGGGTCGGGGCGTGCTTTTCCGCTAGTTTTCCGGCGAAATCTGCGCCTGATTTATGTCGGGGCCGGGGCGCGCTCATACATCCTATGTAAAGTCCGCCGCGCCTCGCCAGTGTGTTAGGCGCAGTGCGGGGACTGAGGCGCACTGCGGCGCTGTGCCGAAGATTCACCGTCCGAGGAGTTGCACTCGTACATGCGGGGAAAAGTTCTCTGCGCCTCGCAAGTGTGTGGGGCACAGTGCGGGACTTAGGCGCCGTGCGGGACTGCGCCAAAAATCTGTTCCGATGCGAGACAGGCTGGAAAACAGCGAGAAATCATTCCACATGTCGGTGCAGAGTATGAATCAAAAATCGCCTTTATAAAGGCGTTCAACATTCTCAGAAAAAGAGCTGAAACCTTAAAAAATAAAACATACATAAAACAAAATAACTTTCCAATATCCTAATTCAAGAATTAGGATATAGGAAATTAGCGGGAAATACATTAATACAAATTCTGAAAGCTATTCTCATTGGTCGGCATAAACCGGCCAATCAGAATAGGAGCGATATTGAACCATTAAAACCTATGGAGAACTATTGACCAATCAGAATCAAAGGCGGGACAGTTCAAAATACAGTAAAAATGCAGAAAAGAGCTGATTGGTTGAGCTAGCGGGGGCTTGGCTATCCCAGCCAATCAGAGCGCGAGCTACTTCTCCCATTGTAGTCTATGGAGAGATCGGCGCCATGCAATCTCGGCTCTCAGCGCCGTGAGGCATGGAGTATGACTAAAAAAATCATTTTTATTAAGTGTAAAATATTCTCTGAAAAAGAGCTGAAACCTTCTATAAACATACATTAATAAAATCCCTAACAACGCGTTTGTCGCCGAGACCGGCGCTACATAAGGAATTGCAATAGAGAGAATTGCCGGGAAATACAGTAATTCAAATTGTTTAAGCTCTTCTCATTGGTCGGCATAAACCAGCCAATCAGAATAGGAGCGACAGTGTCCCATTAAAACCTATGGAGAACTATTGACCAATCAGAATAGGAGCGACAAAGACCCATTATATCCTATGGAGAAGTTTTGACCAATCAAAATCCAAGGCGGGACAGTTCAAAATACAGTAAAAATACAGAAAAGAGCTGATTGGCTGAGCTAGCGGGGGCTTGGCTATCCCAGCCAATCAGAGCGCGAGCTACTTCTCCCATTGTAGTCTATGGAGAGAGCAGCGCACTGAAATCTCGGCGCTCAATGCCGTGCGGCATGGAGTATTAATAAAAAAAATCATTTTGATTAAGTGTAAAACATTATCACATAAAGAGCTAAAACATTCTCTAAAAATAAATCAGTTAAAACCCCGAACAACGCATTTGTCGCCGAGACCGGCGCTACATAGGGAATTGCAATAGAGAGAATCGCCGGGAAATACAGTAATTCAAATTGTTTAAGCTATTCTCATTGGTCGGCATAAACCAGCCAATCAGAATAGGAGAGACAAAGACCCATTATATCCTATGGAGGAGAATTGACCAATCAGAATAGGAGCGACAGGGACCCATTATAACCTATGAAGAAAAATTGACTAATCATATTCAAAGGCGGGACAGTTCAAAATACAGTAAAAAGGCAGAAACGAGCTGATTGGTTGAGCTAGCGGGGGCTCGTCCAGCTTAGCCAATTAGAGCGCGAGCTACTTTCTCATAGAGTTCTATGGTGAAAAGAAATTCCGAGCGAGCTCTGTGATTCCCAAGTTAAAAGAGGCGCCGTTATTTGGACCAATGGGAGAGCGAGCGACGCTCCTATGGGTTTTTTAATGCAATCTGAAATAAAACTGTACATGGCCGAAATCAAATGATAAGACTACAGAAGTTGTCCCGATGTGTATATAAAATGAATAATAATATGGGGGTAAAGAAAAAAAAATATTAATTCAATAAAATCATGTTTATTTCTTTATTTTCGTTGCACCCATACTATTGATCCTTGGATAACGAAAATAAAGAAATAAACATGAATTTATTGAATTAATATTTTTTTTTTCGTTAACCCCCATATTATTATTCATTTTATATACACATCAAAATATGAACCTGCAGTTTCGGTAATTTATAGATCTCATTGAGAGCTATGATTACCAGACGTTTCCCCCAGCGTATAATACACGATGAGGAGAACAATTGACATGTCATTTCTTCCTGCATTTACGTGGCGGGGAGAGTGAAAGTCAATGGCAGCTGACTGTCAGTGTCTTAGAAGTACAAGCTGGACAGCGCATACTTCTAAAACACCCGGCGTATTGGAGCGCGTACAGTTCGTGCTGCCATACGCTGTGTGAACATACACTAAAGATTTGAAACTAAAATACTCACTATCGCTTAGAGTGCTGACTAATTCCATACACTATTTGACTAGCATTTGATGGTATTTGAGGGGGACCTTCCTGGTCCTCCAGCTATGCCCACTGCATCATGTGAGAGGATGCTGCCTATTCCTCATTTGTAGATATTAAAGTCTGCAGAAGATTTTCTGCACAGAAGAAAAAACTCCACAGTACGTAAATAAGGGGGCACATTTATTATTGTAATTGTGCCAGAACATCAGGTTCTGCTGCAATGTTCTCCAAAATACTGGTGTGCATGCTTAGCACCACATTTATTATGTGTTTTAGACAGTTTTTAGACACTTCTGTGCCTCATGTTACTTTATGGAAAGAAGTGTGCTGTAGTGTGTAACTTTGTACTCAATTAGTGCCGCAATTAGGGGTATAAAGTAAGTTAAACTAATAGAAAATGTAAACTTACACTACACAGTTGTAACATATGCCAGACTTATCAACACTATGATAAATGTGGCGTATTTTAATACTGTCTAGTCTAAGTTTACTCGGTCTTAGACAATATTAGACAGTATTAATAAATCTGCCCTAAGGTTTGTAAAATCTCACCCACATTGCATGCTTCTGTTATCCGCTGAGGATTATATCTCCACAAATCTGCAACTAGTCCTGTGTGAATTTACCTGTAGGCTAAGTCCAACTGGCATGGTTTTTTGTCAGATTTCAGACAGTTTGTGGATTTGGAAACCGGCTAAAAACCGACAAACAACCAACCCCACAGACTTTAATCGAAAATCCGCCCAGGAGTCAACACAGCAGATTTTCAGCCGGAAAGATTTTCATACAGATTTTCAGAACATGCACGATCTTCAACCCGGTTTTAGGGCGGAAAGTGTGCTAATCAATGGTTAAGGGTGAGGACCAATTCTGTAAAAATTGTAATGAACGATAAAACTCATTTGAAATAATGTAATCCTCGGTCTTAAAGAATACCCAGCAATGTTACACATGACGTGTGAATAGGCCTTAGTGTCATGGAATATAAACACGACAGTATTTGACGGGTTTTTATAGCACCTGTTTGCAGGTGTTTTCAGGTGGGGTAACCTCTGGAGAACTGCAATTTATTAACTGGTTTATAAACTGGTTAATTTTCAATGTTGCTGTGTATTGTTTTGCTGTCTTTGACATGGAACTCCCCGCGACGACGGCAGATTCCCTACTAGTGAACGCCCACACCCCAAACAGAGTAGGTTTTCGGTACTAGTGGTACAAGGAACAGGCCTCATAGACGTCCCATGAGGCCACGGATGCGCTGCGTTGTTTATACGTGCTCATAAAGTAGGATGCTGTCATTTTTGCAGGCCCATTCGTGCGGAAGTGGTACCAGAAACTGTCCTTCCGTCTAATCAGCAGAACAGAGAAGTATAATAACTGCAGCATAGTTTCTTGCGGTTTAAACCACATATCCCAGTTGGGCGTTAGGGGTAGAGTGTTAATTATTACATCACGTTATTGGGGTAAAATTTTGAAGATATTGATTGTTAATGGGGAGAAAGGTTTCAGTGGGGTAAACCAAGAGGTGGGAGTTGGAGTCTTGTAGTGAGGAGAGGAGTTAGGTTTTTAAAGGTTTGTAAGAAACGTTAGAGGGTTTTGTTTAAGGAGGTATGGCAAAGTATACCCAGAATGTGGACCAAGCATGAGGGGAATGTGGGGCATGAGGTGGGTAGGGCAAATTTAAAAGCGGAAACCATTGTTTTGAGTGACGGTTTTCCTTTTTAGAGCGGAAATTTTAGGCCCAGTTGGCTGATGGTATACAGGTAGTTTTTGTTGTATTTTTCTGGAGGACTGACATTTAATTTCCTGCTCTGATAGATACATGTAGTAAAAGTTGGTGCTGTATTAAGTTTTTTTTTTGCTTTCCATTTTGGTAATGCATGCTCAAGCTCCCACCGGATAGGGAAATCCACCAATTAGTGAAGATCTTCCACACTCCCAACAGAGTTAGGTTCTCTGTACTAAGTGGACTAGGAACCCATAGAGCCGAGGCCCTGACTGGCTGGCGTTGTTCTGATAGAATGCTACATACAATAGGATGCTATCAGTTTAACAGGCCCCAGTGCGCTGCTGGAAGGAGGGGGTGGAGCCACAAACTTCCTTTCCCTCTAATCAGCAGAACAGAGAAGTATGAAGACTGCCAGCAGCTTTACAGCAGGGACTGGTAAGCACATATCCCAGGGTTGGGCATTGGGGGAAGGGGTGAGAGTGTGTGTGTAAGTATGTATTGGTGTAAAATTGGGGAGGAGAAAAGGGGGGTTAAGTGGGATAGGATAGGTAGGATGGTGAAGGGTTTGAGGGGAAAGGAGGGTAGAGTTGGAGGTCTGAGGTGGTAGGTGAGGAGAGGGGAGTGTAGGGTTGGGTTAAGGAGGTTTAGAATAGGGAGGGAAGGATGGGTGAGAGGGTTTTGAGTTCGGGAGTGAGGGTAGAGTGGAGGTCAGAGAGGGTAGGGAAGAAGTGGTGGAGGGAAGGGAGTTTAGAGTGGAAGTGTGGAGGCAGAGGTAGGAGGGATGGGCACACAGTTTTCTTAGAAATGCTGTGCACCACTTGTGGGGGTGGGTTGTTACGCAGCTTTTCTAGATGCAGGAAATTCCATCCAGTGTCCAGAAAGGCTAGATGACGTCCATCCCCCACAGGTAATAAACAGCTTTTCTAAGATTGGAAAACTGTGTGTTACATGTGAGGGATGAGACATTGCTCAAATTTCCTGGACTCTGAATAGACTATCTAGTGTCCAGAAAAAGCTTGGTGATGCCTCATCTCCCACAAGTGGTACTCAGTTTTCCTCTGATTGAAAAAAAACTGTGTGCCACTTGTGGGGAATGGGGCATCATCACGCCGAACCCTGATAGCATCAGCAAGTGTTGTTTATGTTTCTGTTATTTACAGTTTCCGTTTTGGATTATTCCGTTTGGGGGCGAATTTTTGGGCGGGAAACTATAGCTTGGATATTTCTTTTAATAAAATGGTTAAAGAGGGCTGTAGTTGGGGAGTGCTTATTTAAATAACTTTTTGGGGGGCTTAGTATTGTCGGATTTTTTTTTTTCATTTAATTCTGACTGATGCCTCTCCATTACTATTGTTGAG
>JAODAL010054758.1:0-24419 GCA_025379985.1 Phyllomedusa bahiana | reverse complement strand
CTGTCAGCTGGTTGTTGCTAATAGGGATCGACCGCAGTCTGACATTGTCCAGTAACTACAGACAGAATCAATGTGTGCAAAGTCATACTAGAAGGGTAACTTATTCAGTAATACATTTCCAGGAGGAATAACAGAGAAACGGTACAACAGAGTTATAAGAGAAGATGCTCTAGGATTGTTATTTCACAGGGAACACAAGGATTTAAGAAAATAGTCATGAGATGTCTCAGGCCCTATTTAAAGCTGTCTCTGCTATTGCTGATAAACAGATTACTCACTTTTCTCAGTGCAGCTCTGGATGTGACTAGAGACATAGGACATGATATAATTTATGACCATTAAATGGGTTTTCATGCTTTCTTTATCCAGCTTCAGCTTTCAGTGTGCTCAAAAGTTGGCGTGTATCATTTGTTTAAACTGCATATCATGTGACCCAGCAGGCTTGACATCACCATGCCTTTCCCCACAGTGTACTCATTCTAGTCTACAAAGGTGTTTATGTAAAGAGCTGTGAGTAGCTACAGTGTAGCTACAGTAAAAAACATCAAAAATCCATTTAGTAAAAACAAATCAAAAACACATGTGTTTTTCACTTCAGAGGTTTTTATAGCAGTGATTTGCATCTTTAGCTCCTCTATAACCAGCTGAGACATTACAAAGACATAAGTACAGGAGATTTATTCTTCAGTAAACAAAGCTACAACTTCTCCGAGGAGTGAAAACAATTGCTTATCTGTAAACAAAAGCTAATCTTGTTAGGGCAGGTTCACACAGAGTATTTGCGGGGCATACTTCGACATGTAGTTGCGCTGAAATATGCCCTGCAAATACCGGAACATCATTTCACAAGTCCAGCACTCATTGAGTGCTGTGTAAAATCATTGTCGACGTTCAGACAACAATTATTTTATGATCATATTGCTCGGCGTGTAACGTACACCCAAAAATAGAAATAGAAAAGGATAGGAAGCAGAAAGCTTCCTTGGGCCATTACACTTCCATATGCGTACTTTATATATTACAGAATCTGACCAGTATTTCACAATTGCCGTGTGGACACAGCCTTAGGGTATGGTCACACGTAGTCCCCGGAGTCGATTGCTAAGGTCTTAACAATCGACTTGAGGCCTTAACAACCGGCTTAACAACCGACTGGAGTCGCGGAGTCGTTTGCTAATCTTATCAACTGACTTGAGCTGAGGCCTTAAAACCGGCTTAACGACTGTTAGCGACTTCAACAATGCAGTAAATTATGTGCCCCCCAGTGAAGGAAAAAGGGTCCCCAGTAAGTTATACGTCCCCCGGGAGGTAGTTATATACTGTATATATCTACCAGTAGGTAGGTGTGTAGTTTATATGTCCCCAAAAGAGGTTATAGGCAGGTTATGGATCCCCCAGCAGGTATATGGGCAGGTTATGTGTCCCCTAGCAGGTATATAGGCAGGTTATTGATCCCCCAGGAGGTATATGGGCAGGTTATGGGTCCTCAAGCAGGTATATAGGCAGGTTATTGATCCCCCAGCAGGTATATGGGCAGGTTATGGATCCCCTAGCAGGTATATAGGAAGGTTATGGATCCCCCTGGGTTTATATAGGCAGGTTATGGATCCCCTGTAGGTATATGGGCAGGTTTAGGCCCCCCCAGCAGGTATTGGACGGGTTTTATGGATCCCCCAGCAGGTATATTGGCAGGTTATGGATCCCCCAGCAGGTATATTGGCAGGTTATGGACCCCCCAGCAGGTATATAGGAGGTTTAGGGTTCCCCCAGCAGGTTTATAGATAGCTTATTGGCCCCACAGCACGTGTTTTTTTTAGGTAGGGTTATAGGCCTCACAGCACTTTGTAGGTAGATTATAGCTCCTCCCTGACGTATATAAGTAGATAATAGCCCCCTCCCTGCACAAATAACAGTAGATAAAAGGCCCCCCCCTGCACATTTTGACAGTAGATAATACCCCATCCTGCACATATGACAGTAGTAATAGCCCCCTCCCTGCACATATAACAGTAGAAATTAGGCCCCCCCTGCACATATAACAGTAGATAATAGCCCCCCTCCCTGCACGTATAACAATAGTTAATAGGCCCCTTCCTGAAATATGACAGTAGATAATACCCCCCTTCCCTGCACATAAAAACAGTAGATAATAGCCCCCTTCTGCACATATAACAATAGATAATAGCCCCTCCCTGAAATATGACAGTAGATAATAGCCCGCCCTGCACATATGACAGTAGATAATAGCCCCCTTCCTGCACAATATAACAATAGATAATAGCCCCCCCCTGCACAAAATAACAGTAGTTTAATAGCCCCCTCCCTGCACATATAACAGTAGAAAATTTAGCCCCCTCCCTGCCCATATAACAGTAGATAATAGACCCCCTGCACATATAACAATAGATAATAGCCCCCCTCCTGCACATATAACAATAGATAATAGCCCCCCCCCCTGCACATATAACAATAGATAATAGCCCCCCCTCCCTGCACAAAACACAGTAGATAATAGCCCCCCCTCCCTGCACATAAACAGTAGATAATAGGCCCCCACTGCACATATAACAATAGATAATAGCCCCTCCCTGCACCTATAACAATAGATAATAGGCCCCCAGCATGAATAGAGCTAATTAATAACCTGTACAGCACTTACCTGACCTCGCTCCCCGCCGCTGTCGATGTCGCTGCTCCCGGTCTTTTCTTCAGCGGTGTGATGTCACCAGGCCGCGCTGCGGGCAGCGTGATGACGGCACACCGCCGTGCACTCCGGCGCGCACAGAGCCGCATCTGCCTGCGGCCACAGATTACTCCGCGGAGCTCTCTGCTCCGCCAAAGCATCTAAAATGTATGTGTGTCCGGCGGGACACATACAGTTAGTCCGCCACCGCTGCCGTCGCAAGGTCCTAAGCCCATAGCTTAGCGGGCTGGTAGCGGCTTAGGACCCTAACGATCGGCGGCGGATAGCGGCGGCGCCGGGGACTAGTCACACGATGTACTGCAGCGCGTACAGTATGCGCCGCAGTACAGTGTGTTTTGGGAGCTTGCGCTAATACGCCTGCCGTCCCATTGACATTCATTACTCGCGGCGCGTATCCGCCATGAATAATTGACATGTCACTTATCTCCCCGCCTGTACAATACGATCATATTGTACGAGTGGGGAGAGGAGGTGTAATCCATAGTTCTCTATGAGAACTATGGATTACCGTAATTTCGGTGCGCATCTCGCCCGTATTAGAGCGCAAATACGCGGCGAAATGCGCGCCGAAATTAGGCCGTGTAGAGACATGAGTGATGGAGATTTCTAAATTGTAGATTTAGAGGCTGCTGAGCAATAAACAGTGAAAGTTTTTTATTCACTTAGGTAAACAAAGTTCATTGCTAGAGATAAGACTCTGCAGGGAGTGACTCACCATGGTCGAACTGACTGACTGGATCAAATCAGATAAGAGACAGAGAAGAGAGAGCTGGGGAGAGGTGGTCAATAATCAGGGAAACTTGTGTACTCTAAGAGAAGATAAAATCTTCATCTCCTGACCAAAGCAATATCAATAGAGCAATGTATTTGATAATAGTCCTCATTTATCCTTCCCTACATGTTAAAAACTCATCAGTGTGGTGAGAAAACCACTTTAAAGGGAACCCGTCACACTGCACATACTATCTGATCTGCTGGCAGCATGTTATAGAGCAGGATTAGCTGAGCAGAGTGATATATTGTTGCATGGGTAAAGATTGAGTAGAACTTTATTCAACTTGTACTTTATGCTTATTTTTGGTCAAAGGGATTGTCTCATCTTAAAGTTTCATAGGATGCATGAATGAAATAATGCTGCTTTGCTCTGTCACTTCCTGGTCAAGCTGTCTGTAATTAGCATATGAGCTCCATGTATTCAGACTTCTCTGTTTAATATGTTTATTAGTCTAGATTAGATAAATTACCTTCTCTGAGGTCCAGAGAAGCTTCTGAGCTAATGTAAACAGTAGAGTTATTACTGTCTTTTGTCTGAAAGATCAGATAACACACAAGCTCTCACTGCCTGCCAAGACCTGTGTGATGACATCACTCGCTGCTATCAGATAGAACAAACAGCAGGGGAGAAGGAGTACACAGGTCGGTCTCTTGGGAAGCTAGAAAGCCCTCAGAAGGTGATAAAATCATTTGTAGCTCCTTAACAAAAAAGATGAACAAAGCAATATATTTGGAAAAAATCTTTATTTAGTGTTCCCTACATTTTGAAAGCTATTCTTTGTAGTGAGACAACCCCTTTAAGGAGTCCAGTGATTGACACCCTTTCTGTCTATGAGTGTACATACAAAGACAGCTGTCAATCATTGATGAGACTGTCCACTGGACTCTTTAACCAAGAATAAGCAGAAATTTCAATGAATGAATTACAAGCTCTACTGAATCTCTTCCCACAAAACTATATATCAATCTGCTCCGCTCCTCCTGCTCCATAACCTGTTGCTGGCAGGTCAGATAGCAGGTGCAATGTGACAGGTTCCCTTTGAAGGACATCTTGTCCTCTTACTGACCACATGGCACACCACGGCCCTTTGAGAGCAACCATAATGTGGATGAGGCCCTCAGTGAAAATGAGTTTGACACACCAGCCTAAAATTTATTTTATTGTCTATTTGAGAAGCCATAAAAACTTTTGCAAAAGTCTACATACCCTATAAGAAACGGTCATAGAATAGGACTTAATAAAGTCCAAAAGGCAAAAGATTTGGGCAGAACCAAAACTATCTGACTGGAGCGGAGTGAATATTGAAAAATTGATTATACCATCAGCTTCCATCCGTACAATGGGGTCTTCCATCATGGCTGACAGATTCCAATCAGCGATCCATGCTAAATGCAGAAATTGTAAGATAAACAGTTTGCTGAACACTGTCTAATTAACAGGCTTCATTATCAGGGTCATAAATTTTCTTATGAAGAAGAAAGATTAAAGTCCTTAAAACAGTAATGAAATGGATTGCAACCCCCTGAGGGTAATAGATGAGTAATCAGCAGCAAGTATTACCACGGTCTCCTTCCCCGATCGCTGTAAGGATAAACAGACACTAGTCAGAATTGCTCTGAACAATTTCTGCAGCAAATCCGACCGAAACTCTCCAGTAGAATTAAAAGTTTTTCACTACATGTGGATAACTATATTCCATAACAGATTTAGCTCATGTGCCTTTACCCTGAACCTCAGAGGAGCTGTTCCCCCATAGACATTTATCATCTTCTTCACAGGATAGTGATAATGTAAAGGTTACTGCTCACGCAAAACTGTGTTGATTAAATTAACCAATTGTATTGCAAATTATTATCAAAAGTGTGATGTAAGGATGATGATGTATTGAAAATTATGTTGCCAAACCTTCAAACCAACCTGTATAAAAACTTGCATGTATTAACCAAAATAAAGTATTTTGCATTGGATTCAACTTGACGTCAGGCGTCAATCTTCCTACATAACGCACATATGTCCATTGTGATATTAATTTGGAAACCGACACAACTAGGCACAAAGCCTACGGTGGGAACACCCCTTTAAGAGAAGCATGCCTTTTAAAACACTTGGTGCATCTTAGACTGTCTTTAGGCCAGAAAAAAACTGCTATGAGTAGGCTTTTTGCACCATTTTTTTGGGCTGGAAATGGAAAGGAGTATTCCAATCAAAGACACTTATGACGTATTTACAGCATATACCATAAATATCTACTCAATGTGTGACCTGGGCAGTATTAGGGGCCGTTAACACGGCACAGGACAAATACCGGTCGGTTTATCCGACCGGTATTTGTCCTGTATTCGTGCCGTGCACACGGCCGCCAGGGGACGGCTTTTCTCCGCAGTTTGCGGAGAAAAGCCCTCCCCCGTCACATAGGCATGTTCATATTCTGTCCGAAAACTGGACGGAAGAATGAACATGTTCTATGTTTTTCGAACCACCGGGCGGAAAATCTGTGCAGTGGGGACCGCTGCACGGATTTTCCATTAAGGTCCGAGTAACAGTTTTTCAGATGGTTTGCAGCCAAAATCGAGAATCGGCTGAAAAACCGTGTCGTGGGGACATGGCCTTAAAGTCAAAGCTTGAACACAGAAGTGATGATCACATTATAACTCACAGTGCTTCATGGATGCATTAATTCCCATTCATGTCTATGGGAAATACTGAGGCAGCACAGAACCGCCCGCTTAGCAGTTTCCAGATCTCCTGCCATCTAAGGTCCCTGCATTGTGACAGCTAATCCCATCTCAACCACGACTATTTGAGATGAGACTACCCCTTCAATAAATTTGTCAGACTATAGTTGCTCACACCCTCTCTGTTGAACAGCCCGCTTTTTTTTTTTTAACACTTTTCAAAAACACGGAGAGAATTTTTAAAAAGTTGCAAATAATACTGCAAACGTAGCAGTTATCATAGTTTTCCATTTTTTTTATTTTATTTTTTTTACCTTAAAACAGCTTAAATGTTGTGCTAAATTCCCCTTAGGCTACGTCTACACGGCAAAAGTAAACTAACGTCGGATTCTGTTATAGAATCCGACCTGTAATTTACTATTGTTTTTCACTTTTTAACCGCATGTTTTTTTGCGCAGATTTTGTGGTCGGTTTTTGGCCAGCCCACATTTAACACCACTATAAACGCCCTTTTCCGGTGGATTATAGAACACGGTCTAAGTTTTTTGATCGGATTGATTTGAAATCCGACCTCAGAAAATTCGAGCTGTGTAAACTACAGCTCGAATTTTCTATTTAGGTCTATGGGGATGATTTCCAGTCTGATCTGTTGCGGATTCTAAATACTGAATCCGCATAAAATCTGACTGCAAACCAGTGCCGTGTAGACATAACCTTAGGGCCCGTCCTCACGGCATGGGTTTTCAGTCGGATTTACAGACGATTTTCGGATTTGAAAACTGACTGTCAACCTTTTACATTGATTTAAATAGAAAATCCGTTCAGCAGTCCACACTGCACAGATTTTCCATGGAGGGTTTTTTGACACCGCCGGCATAACGAAAAACTTAGAACATGTTCATTCTTCCACCCGGTTTTTGGGCAGAACATGTCAATGTGAAGGGGGGGGGTGGCTTGAATATGCGGACAAAAGCCGTCCTACATGCAAAAAAACGACAAAATACCGGTCGGAAAATCCGACCAGTATTTTGTCATTGCTGTGTGAACGTACACTTAGAGTTCAATGCTAAAATTATGACTACCGGCAGTCTCTGCTAGAGGGAGCTAGAGAGCGCTCTACAAATGGTTAATACATCTAACTCAAAAGGGCATCCAGCTTCTAACTTAATTACCGTAACTGATTTTATAGGTGGGATTTATAGCAATACAGTGGAGACCATGATCATTTGACCGATAATATAAAACAGCATCATATCAAAGCCCAAAGCAACATAGTAAACATATTTCTAAACATTTTCTTTTTACTTGCCATCAAAGCAGAATCATTTTTTGTAATAGAGCAGAGCAGTAACATAGAAATTAAACTCCCACTGCATCTGCTGTGCCGAAGAGTGAACTCACAACCTGTTCTGTTGAGGGTAAATGAGATTTGCCCACAGCTACTTGGCTCAATCATACAGGGAACAATACTGATAACAGGAAAATATTAAAACATGGCTATAAATGCAGCTCTCTAGCATCCATGCACAGTTTTGCCTAGAGTTTTGGGCTATGTTCACATGTCAGCTTTTTCCAAACTGAATAATCCGATGTGGCAATAACTTGGATTTCTGCTGTGGATTTTAAAAGGGTTTTCTCACTACAGAGATTAGCTTTCAACATAAAGGGACAGTTAAAGGAACACTTTTTCTAAATACACTGGGCACCAGATTTCGCTTATGACATGAGATAAGAGAATTTTTTATGTGCTCTGAAGTGCACACAGGTTTCTATGGTTACCTGCATACCCGACCGTCGTCTGTTATCTGATTAGCTGAGAGCAGGGACGTCTATTATTTGATTAGCTGAAAGCAGAGAACAGGGAGTGATGTCTTCCCAGAATGACTGAGATTGAAGCAAACTAAATATATCTCTAACAAGATTAGCTTCACTAAACATAAGGTACATGTGCTGTGAGAACTGAAAAACATGGCTTTATCTGTAATCTTGTTAGAGATAACAATCTCCTGCACTGTCAGAGTAAAGCCTACCTAGAAGCTGAATATGCTAATCACTGCTGTAGAACCACCCACAGCCTGAGGAGACAGAGTAAATGCAAAAACTGCTGAAACAGCATGGTGAGAAAACCCCTTTAAGTCTGCACAGGCATCTCTTGCCTCCAATTTAAATGCAGCTCCATGCCTGCCCGGTGTGAAATCCAAGAACGGGTCGCTTCAAAGAATGGAAATGTCTAATCTTTTTTGACCGCACTTTGGATTTAAAATCCGTGATGGAAAAAATCTGTGCTGTAGTTTACAGTGTGAACTAAAGTGTGGATTACCCATTCAAATGAATGGGACTTGATTTACACACTCCAAATAGCCTAGTTGGGAGTTCATAGGTTATAGAAGAAAGTCCCTCATTTAGGACCTTCCTCTATCAGAGTGGAGAGTGGTTACAAAGAGAGTCCGGAAGACCTGACCAATCCTGCATTACAGAGACAACCTACTAAGTGGACAGTGTAATGCTTCATTTCTCCTATGGGGGCGCTGCAGGGAAACTGAACACTTTCAGACAGGTTACATCACACAAATGATCGCTTGAGGTACAAGGAGCAGGACTCTCCCTGATCAGCTGATGCTTAAAGGGGTTCTCCGGTTTAGAAAACCTATTTTCATTTCTTCTAGAAGAAAATTCTAAGTTAATAGAGTGCGGTCCCAAATCCTGGGCAGAGTAGAGAATGGTTAGAAAGAATGTTTCCAGCTCTGAAAGGCTTGACCTATCCTGAATTACACAGAAAAACTATTGATTTAAAGAGGTATGGCCAGAAAGTAAAATTGATGTGGGAGCTTGCAATTTGCAAATTAAATAATAAACATTTTCACCATTCATCATTATTAACAATTCTGTAGAATTTTTGTTTTAGCTGCTCCTTTAGTGATCCATTGTTTACAGCTCGTCTCCAGGGGAAACGACCAGTGACGAGAGCTCCTCACTCCTGGCCGCACATGCTCAGATATCACCTCTGCTCTCAAGCAGCTACTGTCAGTCTCTTCCCTGCTTAGTAATCACACACACTCACTGCTGAGCGAGTGTTTAACCCCAGGTGCTGTCATTCTACTCCCGTTCTCTGTACTCGCTTAGTAATTAGTCAAATAGTGCAAATACAAAGAAAAAAAAACCCTAATATCACAGGAAGGAAATTATTTTTTTGACCCCTTTGTTTGAAGTTTGCCCACTGACAAAGATAAAACAGTTAGAACTTTAGGGTGGGTTTAAATTTTAACATTGAGAGATAGAATATCAACATAAAATCCTAAAATACATTGTATTTATATCATTTATTTGCATTTTGCTGAGGAAAATAAGTATTGGCCCCTTGGAAAAAAAGGGGTTGTCATCAGGTTTTATGGTACAGGTCCACCCATGCCCCCATTGATGCGTGAGTGTTTTTGGGCCGTTAGCGAGAAACCCCCCCAAAACACAATTTTTTTCCCCCCCAGTTGAAGTGGGGACGGTTTTCTTTGGTCTAGGCGATTTCTTTCCTCCAAAAACACGGTGGTGAATTATGCCAAGGCTCTACTTTCATGTCTCTTCTGCCACACCCCCTTTCCAATCACTCCAGAATTTTAAGGTGCTGTTGGCAACGTCAGAGCCCCTGCACCATGCCTTTTATTGGGGAAAAATTGCGGGCACTGCGGATTTTAAACCATTACGGAGTAATGTGTTACCAGTTTAGGACCCACCTGAAATGGGGCCCCCTTTTGAAAAAAATCGGGAGGTGGGCTTAAGCAGTTTTAAAAAAAAGTGGAACTTAAACCCCAAATTTTATTTCCCCTTGTGCAAAAATGTTTTATCAAATTTCCTATGTACCTTGGAGGGTTTTGTATTTGTAGGTGTATGGTTTTGGAAAGTGTATGTTTTTTACTGCCGCACCGTGGCCCCATACTCATTTTTTTGAGAAAAGATTTTTGGATGTGCAGACCCAATTTTGCCCTTTTACTGGGTTTTTAAAACCTTTAATGGGAAATGTGTTCCCAATAGTTTTTTTGGTGATGTGGTCCCGCTGCCTTGAGACATTAAAAAGTTCCCCGTGTAGTTTTAGGTGAGCTCTCATCTTCCTTGAAAAAGATACCAAAAAGGGTGAGATTTTGCATGGTGCCCCGATCGATGTTGATTAACAATATTTTGTATTTCTTCCATTTTTTTCTTTTGCCCCAAAGTTGTTCCTTCCACCCAGATTTCCTTTGGTTTGAACCCCATTCCAGCTTTGTGGGTTATGATTTGCCCCCGACACCCTTTTAGAAAGCTTTTTGGTTTTTCCCCATGTTGTAGGGTTAAAGTTGAAACGTTGAGTCTGTGGGAAAAGTTTTTTTTAAAGGTGTTTTTTTAAAGACGCTGTCTTTAAATGGGGTAATGAGTTTTTTTGGAGGTTAATGGTTTTTAGGAACAAAGTCAAAGGTTTGGTGGGGGACAAATTTATTTCTCTTAGCAAAATGCAAATAAATGTATATAATTTATCAATGTGATTTTTTGGAATTTATTTTGGATTTCTCCCTCTAAAGTTTAAATTAACCTACCCTTAAAATTATAGAGTTCATGTCTTTGTAGTAGGCAAAACTTACAAAATCACAGAGGTCAAATAATTATTTTTTTTCATGTTGTGCATTGGATAAAAAATACTTTTTTGGGTTTGGGGATTTGAACCCCCGGTCCCCATGTGAAAGGGGAAGTGCTAAAACCCCTAGCTACATGTGCTTCAAACATTTCCATAACATACTTTGTTTGATAGAGTAGCACACTGTGGGAAAAGGATAGTGATGTCAAAATTCTGGGTTAAAATGTATGGTTTAAACAAAAAATAAGCCCCTTTTTAAAAACACAGAAAGCTCAAGTAGGACAAACCAGGCATGAAATGCATCTTGGTAGAACCCCTATAAACAGATACTGTGTAATGCTTCATTTACTCTCTGGGGGCGTTGCAAGCAAATTTAACATAAAGAGAAAGGTTGATAAGGGTACCAGTTACAGGAACCTATTATGGTCAACTTGTTGCCATCAGACCTGCTAAAAAAAAAAAAAAAAGGGAAATTTTCCCCCTGTAGGAAAACCCTTTAAGCAACTATTCTGACCAAAATAAACTATCCCAAAAATAATTCAGTTTTAAATTCGTATTTTGCTATGAAACCATCACTAGGGTCTTTATCATATCCTACATTTTCCCTTTTTCCCTGGAATGTCCGCTGTAAACATGGAAAATTTGCATTAGCTCTCAGTACACTCTTGATTTTTTAGGACAGAAGCCTCTCAAATGTTATCCTTACCCAGAAGTGTAAGCCCGTGGTCTTTCAAAGTCATCGGTAAACACTCCTCAATGACGGTATCACCTCCCAGGGAGGAGAAAAAAAAATCCTCCGCTTGTGCTGAACAAGGACAAAAAAGGAGGAGGAAAGGGTTAAATACAAGGAACACAGCAACAATCTAGAGACAAAGGGGGAATTTTTTCAATTGTTCCAATTTTGGGCCCTTTTGGCCGAATAACGTTGTCCATGCTTAACACCACATTTATTATGTGTTCAAGACTTTTTCTAGACACTTCTGCACTGGGTCTGACAAAAGGGGTGTAACTTTCCAAAAATGGGGCGTAGTTTAGTATTCAATTTCATATGCCAAAAAAGTGCCAACATTTTGGCCCAAAAATTTGAGGGGCCCAAAATAAACCCCTGAAGAGTGAAGAATCGGCATCCTTTTAGGGTGAGATATTTGTATCAAAATTTTTTAAATTTTGCCTCTAAAAGGTATCGCTTGATTTCTTCACTCTTCTACTACTTTCTATGGCTAACACGGTACAACATTAAAGTAAACCAACAAATAGAAGGTGTAAAGACAGACTGACGGGTCTAACATGCACAAGATTTACCAACACTATGATACATGTGGTGCATTGTAGGATTGTTTAGTTTAAATTTTTTCACGGTTTTTGGCAGGTTGTTCACGGGGTGTGGAGTCGGTAAGCCAAAGCCCGACTCAAATCTTCAATTTTCCTGACCCGACTCCTCATAGTGGGCTGTTTAAGTGATAACTTTCTGTAGTAAGTGGTAACTCAGGCTGTTTACCCTTATGATACAATAATCAAGGGTATTTAGGTGAACAGACATGACAAGAAAAAGGGTAAAAATGTTTTGAACTTGTGACTTTCAGGCTCCATATCTCACCATCCACTACAGCTTTGTGCATGAGGCTACCATCATTTTATAGACAATCATCTTACCTATCTTATACATACAGTATCTGTTGAGTTCTGCAGATTTGTGTCCTATAACTGCACTGTTACTGTTTTGCACCTAAAAATCAAAATGTAAATTTTTATTATTTTGTTAGAATTTGGTAAATCCACCTTTGGTTTTCAATACTGCCTGAATCCTTCTGGGCTCTGGATCAGATTCAAGCATGTATTGATCCCAGGTCTCATCTACATGTTCTCAAAGCTGGGGCAGACTGGATTTTGGTACAAATACAGCTTTTTCCTCAACTCTAAGTGTTGGATTGGGTTGAGGTCTGGGGACTGTGGAGGCCAATCCAGAAACTCTACTTCATTGTCATTGAACCATTCCTTCTCCAACCTTGACGTCTGCTTCAGGTCCTTGTCCTGCTGGACACTATGTCATCCTTTTCATACCCATAGTACTCGAGTGTATGAAAGAACTCATCTTGTAGGACACTCACATATAGCTCATCATTGAGATCAACATTGATCCTGGTCAAGTATCCAACACCTTTGGCTGTGAAACATCCCCATACCCTCAGGCTTCTTCCACCGAACCTGACAGTTCTTCCAGCTTCTCGATCCATTAGCTCCCTTTCCCTTGATTTTTCCAGACCCATTTGCCCCCATCAGAGCCCGGTCTATTGACTTTCATCTCATCGCATCAAATCACCCGTTTCCAATCTTCCACTTTTTGTACTTTTTTGCAAACTGAAGCCAACGCTTCTTATGACGAGATTGAAGTTGCGGCTTCTTCACCTTTTTTCGGGCCATCATTCCAGACCTGTGTAATGCGTGTTGCCCGGTTCTTGCATGGACGTCTGTGATCTCACTCTTATGAAGCCTACGAGCCACATCCACTGCCGTGTCTTAGCGTCAGAACTGATAGATCTAGTGATGACTTGTTTTGAATGGATTGATGGACTTCATTCCATACTCTTCCAGCTGTCAGGGCCTCACATGATGCAGTTTGGCAATTTCCTTGACCCAGAGACGCTATCGATGAGCTGGATGATGCTGCTTCTCTTTTCTTGGGAAATCTTCTCCATGGCTGCTCCTCCATTAGAACCAGTGACCTTTGCTTGGGAATCAGTCTAATAATATACTGAGCTCTTAAGGAATGTGAGAACAGGTTGTAATTTGTAGTAACAAGAAGAAAAAGATTGTCCCACCAATAGGAGCAAAACAGTAACAATGCAGTTACATGACAAGAATCTACAGAACTAAGCAGATGCTAAATAGTTGAAGGTAAAAGTTACATATGAGAGCCAAGATGATGGTCTATAAAATGATGGAAGTCTCACATGGAAAGCTGTAGTGGATGGTGAGATATGGAGCCTGAAAGTTCAAAACATTGTTACCCTTTTGCTTGTCAATGTAAAATATATTTATAGGATATGACTTTAGAACACAAAAAACTGTAATAAATTGTAAATATGAAGTGAAACATTTTGCTGAAATCTGGTCAATCTGTTTGCTATGGGAGCAGAATATTTTCCCCTGGTTCAGCACTTTGCCTGCTCCTTGTCATCAATTACACTCCTCATGTGATAAGGCTGAAGATATGGGAGCAGCAGCACTGGCCGGACCCAATTCCTCCTGCAAAATAGGCAACGACTCCACAGCCCTGAGTTGCTCACACAGCTGATTTTGATGCTGTTTTCAACGTCGTTTTCGGAGCATTTCCTTGCCCAAAACAGCATCAAAAAGGCCTCCAAAATGTCCCAGATCATTTCCATTGATTCCTATGTGAAACAGCATTGTAGTTCACACATAATGAGGTTTTGTCACGGGTTTCCTGAACTTCTTTGGATGCTGTTTTGGGCGCTGAAAAAGAAGCGTCATGGCAATTCTTGAAGTGTTTTCATTGCTAAAAATCTCCATAAGAATCAATGGAAAGCTTTAAAACCTTGTCGCAGTTTTAGACGCCTTTTTTGGTGTGGTTTTTGCCCTGGCTATTAATTTGTATGGGTGTTTCAGAAAGAAAACAGTGTTGGAAAACCTCATCAAAAGCTTATCAAATCCGCATCAAAACCTCGTCTGAAAAGTGCTGCATTGAGGCGCGTTTCAGACGAGGTTTTGACGTTGATTTGTATGCTGAAAATTCAGCGTCCAAATCAACCATGTGGACTTAGACAGTATCCGCCCCAAAGTATAGTAAATACCGATATCAACGCGTGTGTCTGAAAATACAGTACAGAATATTATGTCAATGGGAATTGGAGTAACAAACATTTCTAACAGATGTACGAAAAAAAACACCTGGGAATATTTCAGGTTTTAGGTGCAGTTCCCAACTTCTACTTTATGGGGGTTTTGCCTTCCTCTGGATCAACACTACAGCACAACAGGCAGACCTGGATGGACGTCTGACTTTTTTCGGCCTTACAAACTATGCAACTATGTACCTTTTAAAGCTAGGAGGTATAATCTAGCAAAAAAGGGTTGACTATTGCCTACCAAGCGTAGTCATTGCGTAATGAAAAGTTCAGCAGTTTTCTCATATACTTTGGGTTTCTCTATTTTTAGGATATCTGCTGATATATCCCAATGTATCAGTGAAAGCCGTCTAGAACACTATAGAGACTTTTGTTTCTACTGGGTTTAGCTCTCACAGAACTGATACATTGAAAGAAACCATAGAAGTGTAAGGCCTCGTTCACACGGCTTATTTGGGCGCGGATTGGAGCCGTAATGCGCGCCGGATTTGCGTTCCAATACGGCTCCAATCCGTCCCAGTCATTACGGTAATCCACTGCTCTCATAGAGAACTATGGATTCCGTCGCTCCTCCCCGCTCGGCGAATCCGCCGCGGGGGGAGAAAGTGACGCACAATATTTAGGGGTGGCACGCGCCGAAAATAATGCATTGTCTATAGGGCCGGCGGGCAGCGCCCCCGCCGCGCCCCCGCCCTTATTCAAGCCGTAACTGCGGGCGAAATCCATCCCGCAATTACGGCTTGAATAAGCCGTGTGAATACAGCCTAAGCAGGACTAGGTCTGACTTATCCACATCTAATATTTTCAGTCAATGACAGCAAGCAGCAAACAAACATTAGAAAGTTACAAAATTTGGGGAACCACATGGACCCCAAAAATATGGGTACATTCATGTAACGGATTTGGACGCTGATACCTCGGTAAACCAATGCACATTCTAGCCTATGTAAAATCATTTTACTCAAGTATTATTGTAAGCACCTACAACAAATTGCCAAATTCTTTGAGGCATTTTACGTGCCTTCTATACTAAAGTATATAGGCAGAAAATCTGCTTCAGACGGTCAGTGTCATTTCCTCGTCAAAATTCAGTGCTTGCATGCGTGGAATTTCCTGCGTGAAAACGGCGCTATTTCGCCACTGACCGTGCCACCCAAAGAGGGAGTTCACATGATGTGACATTCACATGACATTCACATAATGCATACATAGAGATGTTCAAATTACATGCTTGCAAGTGCATAATTGCAACGCGAATACGGCGCATGATGTTCCGGGGCAGATACCTACCTCCTATGCCTCCTGACATAATTCTTTTCAGGTGCACGCCAAAAAATACGAGTATAAAAAACGTGTTGTCTGATTGAGGATGTGTATTTTACAGTACTGTCTATGAGAAGTGTACTTGGACATTGTTTTGGGCATATATCAGCACATATTTCGATGTGAAATATGCACCAAAATACACCATGTGAACATACCCCAAAAAACTACACTCCCCAAAAGCAGCCTCTGAGAGCCTGTTTATCACGTAATAGGAGAAGTCCTTTTATGTCCTCATGTCTATCATTTCCATACTTGCCAGAGACATAACTGATTCTTTACTGTAAGAGCAGTGAGACTGTGGAACTCGCTGCCAGAGGAACTTGTCATGGTGAATTCAATAACAGAGTTCAAAGAGGGTCTGGATACATTTCTGGAGCGTGATAATATAACAAGTTATAGTGACCAGGATTCTGGAGAAGGGTCTGGATACATTTCTAGATGTAATAATATAACAAGTTATAGTGACCAGGATTCTGGAGAAGGGTCTGGATACATAGCTAGATGTAATAATATAACACGTTATAGTGACCAGGATTCTGGAGACGGTTCTGGATACATTTCTAGATGTAATAATATAACAAGTTCTAGTGACCGGGATTCTGGAGAAGGGTCTGGATACATTTCTAGATGTAATAATATAACAAGTTCTAGTGACCAGGATTCTGGAGAAGGGTCTGGATACATTTCTAGATGTAATAATATAACAAGTTCTAGTGACTAGGATTCTGGAGAAGGGTCTGGATACATTTCTAGATGTAATAATAGAACAAGTTATAGTGACCAGGACTCTGGAGAAGGGTCTGGAGACATTTCTAGATGTAATAATATAACAAGTTATAGTGACCAGGATTCTGGAGAAGGGTCTGGATACATTTCTGGAGTGTGATAATATAACAAGTTCTAGTGACCGGGATTCTGGAGAAGGGTCTGGATACATTTCTAGATGTAATAATATAACAAGTTATAGTGACCAGGATTCTGGAGAAGGGTCTGGAGACATTTCTAGATGTAATAATATAACAAGTTGTAGTGACCAGGATTCTGGAGAAGGGTCTGGAGACATTTCTAGATGTAATAATATAACAAGTTGTAGTGACCGGGATTCTGGAGAAGGGTCTGGATACATTTCTAGATGTAATAATATAACAAGTTATAGTGACCGGGATTCTGGAGAAGGGTCTGGATACATTTCTAGATGTAATAATATAACAAGTTCTAGTGACCAGGATTCTGGAGAAGGGTCTGGATACATTTCTAGATGTAATAATATAACAAGTTGTAGTGTACAGGATTCTGGAGAAGGGTCTGGATGCATTTCTAGATTTAATAATATAACAAGTTTTAGTTACCCGGATTCTGGAGAAGGGGTCTGGATACATTTCTAGATGTAATAATAATAACAAGTTATAGTGACCAGGATTCTGGAGAAGGGTCTGGAGACATTTCTAGATGTAATAATATAACAAGTTATAGTGACCGGGATTCTGGAGAAGAGTCGCTGATCCAGGGATTTATTCCGATTGCCAGATTGGAGTCGGGAAGGAATTTTTCCCCTAAAATGAGGACAACTGGCTTTTACTTCATGGGGGTTTTTGCCTCCCTCTAGATCAGGCATCCTCAAACTGCGACCCTCCAGCTGTTGGGAAACTACAACTACCATCATGAATTTGTATAATCTATATCAGTGGGCATAATGGGAGTTGTAGTTTCCCAACAGCTGGAGGGCCGCAGTTTGAGGATGCCTGCTCTAGATCAACACTATAGGACAATAGGCTGAACTTGATGGATGTCTGTCTTTTTTCGGCCTTACAAACCATGTAACTGCATGCCGATTTTCACAGCAATCTGACGTATCTATCTAGGGGCGTTATATTTTTTCCGTCACGGGGTGTATATAAATTAAGCAGCGTAAAACAAGCAAAATAAATCAAACATTAGATTTATAATCAGCAAGTGAACAAGCAAAACAAATCAAGCAGAAAAAAAAAGTAATTGCTAGTTACTTCGCTTCAGCCCTGGGGATGCTCCACTGTGTGCATCAATGACCCAGGAATTTAACCCTTTCTTGACATGTAATGTACAGAAATCTCCTTATGTCAGGTGGGGGAGACAGCAGGTGCCAGCTGTTCATTACAACCTACGCCTGGTGTCAGTAGCCAAGATTGAAGATAACTCTGATCCCGCCTGTATAATCTAGGTGCTGCATTTAAACCACTGGGTCCCCTTCTTTACTTGGTGAACATCTTGCAACACAGTCACAGGATACCCAGTGGTTGGAATGGCAGCTCAGGGCCTTATGAGGATCCATAAGCCAGACCTCTTCAAGGGGTTGTCTCACTACATTGATTCCTCTTACCTCAGTCCTGTTTTCTTGGTTTCACTTGGAATTCAGGGGCGTGTTTACTGGCTTTTATTAGGCTGGCAGCCTATTATGAGAGATTGAACAGGTCTGTAGCTATAGTGACCTGAGGAGCTGATGCAGCCCATACAAGAGGGGATATCTAGGAATAGGTAGGACACTGTTAATGGACACATATTACAAAGTGACTTGTTTCTGCAAGATCTTTAACATAGAACTCAATCCTGGTAGTGAGACAACCCCTTTAAGAAAGTGCAGCTGTCATTGTAGTATGGGTGCCCTCTAATTCACCTATCTGGTTATATAAAACATTTAAATACTACTTGATAGATCAATAGTAATTAACCACAGCTTGATGACAGACAATATAAAAAAATAATTATATATCTGTTACAGAAATGTCTTTCCCAATACTAAGCACATTATAGATTTTGTAATTACATATTACCAAGAAAGTAAGATATGCAAATATGAACTTCCTATGTGAACAGATACAGCTGTGATTTTCCTGTCCCTGTATCAATTAAAAAGGGTAAAATTTCTCCTTTGGGAGGGGACCATAAAGGTGTATGGAGACTTAGGCCGTGTTCACACGGCTTATTCAAGACGGAATTGCGAGCTGGTTTGCGCTCGCAATTTCGGCTTGATAAGGGGCGGGGCGGGGCCCGCTGGCCCCCCATAGACTTCCTTATCCGGGCGCGTATTGCGCCTGGAAATTGAGGTGCTTTTCCCCCCCCCGGGGATTCGCCCGGCGGGGAGGGCGAGGGAATCCGTTTCTTTGAAAGGGGTGGATTCCGAAAATTCTCCGAGGGATTGGCGCCGAACGCAGAAAAAATCCGGCGCGAGTCGGGCCCAACCGCGCAAAATAACCCGTGTGAAGGCCCATATATGAAAATCATTGCCCAGGGGAATTACATTAGCTGAAACACAGCTTCTGTTTCCGACAAAGTCTGGCTCTATGCATTCCTATGGACTGACTTTGAATTCATAAAAACGAATAGAAGATTCATTTCCCGAGTACGCAATAGCTGTATGTTTCAGCAGTCCGAGTGCAGGCACATGCCCCAGTGGCAGCAGTGAGAAATTGTATTCAACTCGGTAAAAAAAATTGAAGAAATTTTTTCAAAATGAACAAAAGAAAAAAAATTTCCCCAGAGGAGTCCTTTTACTTTTTAAACCTTAACACCCCCCGCCCATTTTAAACGTCAGGGGGTCAGGTTGTTGTCTGCGCGGTCTTAAACGCGCTGCAACACGGAGTTTGGGTCTGGGCGCCGCAGCAGCGCTGAAAAAGGGGCTGTACTACACACCCTGATCCCAGCGCCATGAAAACACCGGGGAGCGGGGGAACCCTGCTCCCGGTGCATTAACTCTTTATTAGGGGTGTCCCCAAAGGCAATTAAAAGGGGGGTTTCCCCTGCTCTGTCGGGTGACGGAAAAAAGGGTGACCCGACAGATTCCGGGAAGCTGACAGTCGCCCTGGGGCCCTAGAGGGCCCCAGGGGGGGTCTTTGTATCAAGCCAGTGACCAGGGCGGTGTGAGGCCCGACACGCCTGTGTCAGTTGACCAATTACTTTTTGTATTTAATTGAATAATTAAAAGGAAAAAAAATTTTTTAAATTTTTTTTAAACTTTTCTCCCTTCGGGGTTGAAAAAAATAAAAAAAAAAAAACAGAAAAAGTGTAAAAAATGAATAAAAAAAATCAAAAAAAGTTTTAAAATTTTTAATTTTTTGGGAACTTTTAATAAAAAAAAAAACCCTAAAATTTTTGGGTACCCCACACCCTTTTAATAACCTGTATTTTTAATATAA
Organism: Phyllomedusa bahiana; assembly: GCA_025379985.1. NCBI lineage: Eukaryota > Metazoa > Chordata > Amphibia > Anura > Hylidae > Phyllomedusa > Phyllomedusa bahiana. The sequence continues at coordinate 4,307 of JAODAL010054758.1, read as the reverse complement.
CAAGTTTTTAAGTGTAAAAATGTGAATGGTGTAAAAAAAAAAAAATTGTAAAAAAAAAAAAAAAAAATCGCAATTATTTATAATGAAATTTAAAACTATTCCCCCATAAAGTCAACTTTCTGAATAAAACGGGGGACCCATACAATGCCTCATTGAAAAAAAAAAAAAAGTTACAAATTTGAAAGCAAGGGCCCAAAAAATAACAAATGTTTGGTCATTAACTTTTTCAGGGTGGTTTAAGGGGTTTAAAAGGGAAAAAAAAGCAAAGGAAAAATCCAGTCCACCCTTATAAATGGAAAACCCTTATAAACCCCCTGAATGGAGGAGTTTTGCATTCGTTCCATTGAACCATTACAGAATTTTATTTGATAAACACTATTGAATGGGCATCATGCACTTACTCATTAAACATTGTCACTTTGTGGGAATAATTTTTCATTACGAAAATCAAAGGTTTTACTGTTTTTTGTTTTTGCATCTAACGATTTTTATGAGGCAGAAAGGGGGCGTTAAAAATTATTTAAAAACATAAATGGGCCCAAAATTGGGGCAATCCGGGGGCGCAGAGGGTGAAAAATGTGGTGCCTTTCCCGGCCTGGTAAAAGAACAGAAGAGTTAAAATGCAAGAAAGAGCAAATTACTTTAAAAAAGGGGTTTTAGGGATCACAAAAAAAGTGGGTTTCACTAAAAAAAAAAGCGCCACATGGTCCCGGGTTTTGTCTGGAATTAATTTTAGTAATAGAAATTAAAAGGGCTTAGGCTTACAAGAAATTTAATTTAAAAAAAGTGTATTTTGTGTGGGGTGTAAATTTTAACCCCTTTTTTCCCCGGTTTCTAAAAACCCTTTAAAAAGGAAAAATAGGAAACAAGGGAAAAAAAAAAAAAAAATTTCCAATTTAAAATGGAAACCCCAAAAAAAAATTTTTTTTTTTTTTTTTAAAATAGGAATGGTTTTGTCCACAGGTTTTTTAGGGAAAATAAATGCCCCGGCATTTTTTTATTTTTGCAACCCCCAAAAACCCCCCTTTTTGTGTTTCCTTGCCTTTTTAAAATTTTTTTTTATTTTCCTTAAAGATTGGTTTTATGGGGAGAGGCCCTTTAAAATATTTTTTTTTTTTTTTAATTGGTGTTTTATGTAAAAAAAAATCCCCAAAAAAGCAAGGCGTGTGTCAAAATCATGCGTTTTAAAGGGGTTTTTTCAGTTTTCACAAGCAGCTTTCATTACTGGAGGGGGTTGGGGGAATAGCTTAAATCCAATTACTTGACATTTGAGAGGGTTTTTTTTTAATCCAGAAAGCTTTAGAGCTAAAAAAACCCAAAAATTTTTTTTTCCTTTTGTTTTTTGATCAGATGACATCAAGCTCTCAAGTGCTGGCATTCTGTGTGGCGACCTGTGTGATGACCCCCCCTGCTATCAGTAAACAAAAAGTTGGGGAAGAGGGCAGAGCAGGGCAAACCAGAGAAACCTGGAGCACTCAGACTGATAAAAATTTCTTTTATTCAACAAAGAAAAAAAAGCAAATATTTTGGAAAAGCCCTTTTAATACTAAATACAATTTAAAGCTAACTTTGAGTGAGACAACCCCTTTAAGTATGTATGTTTTTTGTGGTGTTTATTGCTTTTGCATTTTTTTATTCCTTTTAATCATACAATATATGTGAAAAAACACTACAATTAGAGATGGGCGAATTTCCCCCAAATTTTGTTTTTTTCCTTTCCCAATTTCTCGGCAAAAATAAATTTTTTCCGAATTAAAACGGCCGAATCACTTAAAAAAAGCATTTCCAGGCGCAAGGCCTGCAGGGTGCTAAAGAACGTTGTGCCATGCTTAAAAAAATGCAGGGGAGTTGGTTTGGGCTTATACAAAGTTGTGTTTTTATGACACGCACATGATGCCGCCCCCTTAGAATCGCTTCACTATAAAAAATTCCCCGGGGGATTAAAGGGGCAAAATGACCAAAAAAAAGCAGGAATGTTTCCTGAAAAATCAGCCAGAGAAAGTGAAAAAAAAAAACTGGGGGTAGGTGGAACATTGGACAGGTGTGGAGGTGCGGCGGCAGCCACGCAGCATGAGGTCAGGCAGTGGCACAAAATTTTTGGGGGGTGGCAAAAACAGGGTAGGCCACAGGTGGCACCCAATTGACACAGTGTGGAGGTCAGGGGAGCAGCAGCTGAGGTCAACAGTGGCCCAATGACAAGGGGGTTGGGAAGGTCACAGCATCAGCCACAGCAGCAGCATGAGGTCAGACAGTGGCACAATGACACAGTTGGAGGTGGGTGGCAATACCCGTCCCTGGTTAAAGATGGTTGGTGGCAAGAGGAGAAAAAATGGCGCAGATGGGGGCATCAGGCGGGGTGGCGGGTCGGAATAGTGGTGAGGCAAGGTAATTTGAAACCCAGACTATTTCTCACGTTTTTTTAGTGAGGGCGTCATGGGCTGATTAGTCTGCGCCTAAGGCATTGGCCGCCCCATAGGGAGCGGCCAATGTTATGGGGATTTCCCCCATAGATTTGAGTTTGTCCCCCCCTCTCCAATAGGGGTTGGGGAAAAGGCTCCCATTTTGGGGGACCGGTACGAGGGGGCCATAGGGGGGGAGACCCCGAAAAATTCATCCCCCTGCCGGATTTTTTGAAAATATTTGGCTTCCCCTGCCAGGCAAATAAAACATGCGGGGGGCCGGGGGACTTTTTGCAAAAAAAGACTCCGAGGGGGGTCCCCGCCTCCATTTTCCCCCTGTTTTCTTTCCCCCGGGGCTTGCGGGTCCATCTGCCCGTCTTCCTCATTTTCCATTTTACCCCCCTCCCCAGGCTCCCGCTCCTTTTTCTGTCCCCTGGGGAAAAAATTTCCCCCCTCATTTTAAACCCGACAATTTTTCTTTTTTCTCCAATGTCCTTTTTCCCCTCCTCCTCCTCCATTCAGTCCCCCCCCGGACTCATGTGGCCATGAGATGTAGTCGCCCCCGTCTCCGTTCCCCCCCGCCCCCGACAGATTTTTTTTTGCCTTTTGTTTTTTAGGGACTGGACAGTGGGAAAAAGCGGTTTTTTCATCCCGTAGTCCTGGCGGGGCTGAAAAAAAAAGTGCCTCCTCCGAATGGCCTCAACAAACGGCAGGTGTCACGATGAAATGCCCCTGGTGACATCAAAGTTACACGGGGAGTACTTTTCTGTCTGCCTGGATCTCAAAAAAAAAAGTTTTAATGGCCCCCTTTTTTGTTCATACAGTCGGTCCAACCCTGTGCAGGGTGGAATTTCCCCAAAAGGGTGGGGAAACTCGCATATCAGAGGGGGGTTTTTGGGGGGGGGGCCGTTTTTTGCCGCTGCAACTCGAGGAGGGTTTGTTTCCTGGCTTTGTAGGAAATGGATAAAGTGCATGCACAGTTTCCGGCCATTTTCAGAATGGTTCCTGAAGATCGGTGGAAGAACTTCAGGAACCTTTTCACAACCAGATTAAAACACGTGCGCCAATGAAAGGGCCGCAGGGAACCAATCCCTCCCCCTCGGTGAAAGCGCGGAACCCCATGTTCCCCCCATTGTCCCGTCACCTGGTTCCGATTTGCAGTTTGGCGCGGAGAAACCCCACACATCGATTTCCTTGCTGCATGACGCGGAGCAGTTCCTCCCCTGTGGGGACTTCGTTCGCTGAGGCAAGCCAGGTGTAGAACTGCGTGGACACCCGCTGTGCCCTACACATGTGGGTATGATGGAAAAGCAGTATTTTGTGGAGGCTTGAAAATGGGGGTTTGGGTTGGGGTGGAGGAGGAGGGCGACATTGGGCGCAGGGGGCAACAGTTTTGACAAACGTGGAGGAGAAAGCGGGCGTTCCCTGCCCCAAGTTTGTTGGTGTCCTGGGCCGGAAAGCAAAAATTCACCCAGTGGGCCGTAAAGGGACAATTGTACTGGCCCGGACCATAGTTAACAGCTCCAGGACGTCCGCGCCTGCCGTGCAACCTTGGAAACAAACCGATAAGCTTAAGGAATTTGGCCCCACCTTCTGTTTCTACATATTTATAAATTTGGCTGGTTTACCCCTTGTTTTTGGAAAAAAGAAATTAGGGGCTTGGAACTCTCCCATCTCGGCTCGGAAACAAGCCTTTTAGTTTCTCCTGAAATGGTGCAGAGTCCCACCATTTGGGAAAGGGAGGGACCTGAAAAGGCAGGCCCGGAACTGACCATAGGGGCAAACCGGGCATTTTGCCCGGCGGGCCCCCTAGGGTCCGGGCCGCAGGGGCCGGCTCGGAATTCGCCCGCCGAGGAGGGACGGGTGGTTCCCCCCGGCGGGCCCCCGAGGGGGCCCTTTTTCCCCCTG
>JAODAL010054757.1:0-24420 GCA_025379985.1 Phyllomedusa bahiana | reverse complement strand
TTTTTTGGTTATTTTATAAAAAAATTTGGCTGGTAAGGGAGGGGGAAAAGTTCATCTTTCACAAAATTTTTTTCGAATTTGGAGAAAATTTTAATTCATTTTTTATTTCCCTGTCATTTTTTTTTAGAAAGGCTCATTTAAAAAATATTCTTTTTATTATTTATACATATTGTGAAAACTATCAATAAATATGAAAACCTTGACCATTAGAAAAATTCTAGAAACAATTCTTGCTTTAGTCCTGAGAAAAAACATTTAATCTGTAAATCCACTTTTTCTGTAAAACTTTTTAATCAATCCCCTTTTGTAGACTAACTTAATTTTGAAAAGTTCCCGCGCCTGCCATTTTTGGTGGGAGCGTGCGGGTTGGGCCGGCGGGCGCGCCGAAAAACATTCGAGCAAAAGGCGGGAAAACGCGAGAAATCATTCCAATGTCTGCAGGTATAAATCAAAAAATCCCTTTATAAAGCTTTCAACATTCTCGGGAAAAGACCAAACCTAAAAAAAAAAATACATAAAACAAAATCATTTTCCAATATCCTAATTCAAGAATTTCGGATTTGGGAAATTGCCGGAAATAAAGTAATTCAAATTCAGAAAGCTATTCTGTTTGGGGGGGTGGGCAGAACCAGCCAATCAGAATGGACGACATGAACCCATTAAACCCTAGGGGGAAGTATAGCCCAAATTCAGAATCACGGCGGGATGTTCAAAATACAGTAAAAATGCTGAAAAGAGCTGATGGTTAATACCGGGGATTGGCTAGCTCAGCCAATCAGAATAGGACGACAGAGACCCATTCTACCTTGGGAATTATTGACCAATCGAATAGGGCGAAAAAAGACCCATTTTCTAGGAGAAGTTTAGACAATCAAAATCCACGGGGGATAACAAAACATAAAAAGCCCGGAAAAGATGATTGGCGAGCTAGCGGTGGTTGGCTATCCCCAAAAAATCAGAGCGCGAGTATTTCCCTTATATTTATGGAGGATGGGCGCCTGAAAATCTGGGCCCTCAACGCCGTGCGGATAAAGTTTTAAATAAAAAAATGATTAAAATTAATATGGGGGTAACGAAAAAAAAATTTTAAATTTCAATAAAATATGTTTTTTCTTTTTTTTTTTTACCCATGGATAATATTTTGGGGTGAACAAAAATAAAAAATAAACATTTTTATTGATCTAATATTTTTTTTTCGTTACCCCCATATTATTATTTATTTTATTATACACATCGGGACCACTTCTGTAGTGTTATAATTTGATTTCGGCGTGTACAGTTTATATTTCAGATTGCATTAGATAACACATAGAGCGTCGCTCGCTCTCCCATTGGTCCAAATAACGGCGCCTCTTTTAACTTAGCCAAATCACAGACGCGCTCAGAATTTCTTTTCCCATAGAACTCTATGAGAATGTAGCTCGCGCTCTGATTGGCTAAGCTGGACGAGCCCCCGCGCGCTTCAACCAATCGGCTCGTTTCTGCATTTTACTGTATTTTGAACTGTCCCGCCTTTGAATATGATTGGTCAATTTTTCTCCATAGGATATAATGGACATTGTCGCTCTTTCTGATTGGTCAATTTCTCCTCCATAGGTTATAATGGAACATTGTCGCTCCTATTCTGATTGGCTGGTTTATGCCGACCAATGAGAATAGCTTAAAACAATTTTGAATTACTGTATTTCCCGGCGATTCTCTCTATTGCAATTCCCTATGTAGCGCCGGTCTCGGCGACAAACGCGTTGTTCGGGTTTTTAACTGCTTTATTTGTAAAGAAGGGTTCTGCTCTTTTTCTGAGAATGTTTTACACTTAATAAAAATGATTTTTTTATTAATACTTCATGCCGCACGGCGCTGAGCGCCGAGATTCAGAGCGCCCATCTCTCCATAGACTATAATGGGAAAAAAGTAAGCTCGGCTCTGATTGGCTGTGATAGCCAAGCACCCGCTAGCTCAGTCAATCAGCTCTTTTCTGTCTTTTTACTGTATTTTGAATTATCCCGCCGTGGATTCTGATTGGTCTAAACTTCCCCATAGGTTTTAATGGTTCACTGTCGCTCCTATTCTGATTGGTTTGGTTTATTGGGGACCAATGAGAATAGGTTTCAGAATTTGATTTACTGTATTTCCCGGCAATTTCCAATATCCGAATTCTTGATATTGCGGCGTTCTAGAGTTTTGGAAAGTGTTTTTTTTTTATTATGTTTATTTTTTACGTTCAGCTCTTTTCTGACACTGTTTTCCGCCGTTATAAAGGCGATTTTTTCGGAATCATACTCCTGCTGCACGGAGCGGAGTGCCGAGATTTCTGTTGCGATCTTCGATCCGCTTCCTCGCATGTTCCGATCCTTCTTCACTTCGCCTCTGCCAGAGCATTTAGACCAAAAAAAACCTGGTCTGCCTGTCGGAGCTGCCGAGTGCTGCACTGCGCCTCGCTTTGCCGACTCGCCATCGTACATGCCTCGGAGCATACGAGCGCGCCGCGTCCCGCTCTGGAACGCCTACCCCGCGCCCAAACCGTGCCCACTGCCCGCCCCTTCGTGCGGGGCGCAGCTGAAAGTGGCGAACACTGCGCCTAACTCTGAATCCCGCGTCCGACAGCGGGATTCGGGCTGGGAGGCGTAGTGTACGCCAAAAAACGGGCAAAAAGCCTGATCATACATGTCGCCCAATGTGTTCCATCGTTCACTTCTTAAGAGGTACATTCATCCTGTGACTCCACCCTCTAGACCTCCTTCTCCAGTTTGCATAGAGGGGGAGTTAGAATATGAAGTCGCCCGTATTTTGGATTCTCGTAAGGTCCAAAGGTCACTGCAGTACCTGGTCCATTGGAAGGGGTATGGTCCTGAGGAGAGATCATCGGTTCCGGCGAAATCCATCCATGCTGATCGCCTGGTAAGGGAATTCCATGAGTCTCACCCGGAGAACCCAGACCAGGGAAGGGTCCGGTGGCCCCTTCTAAAAGGGAGGGTACTGTCAGGGCTAGGCTGCGCTCAGGCTGCAGGGATCAACAGGCTGCAGCAGCTGATTTGCGATCCCACCCTGATACACATGCTGCTGGCAGCTCTGTGAGTGACAGAGGCCCAGCCACTCCGGACAGGGGGCGTGTCGCACCAGCCAATGGGAGGACCTGGAGGCCGCTCCAATCAGGGGCGGTATTCGGGAATCACATTTAAAATCCCTGGAGGCTGAGTGCTGCACCTGTGTTATTTTCCTGGCTACCTATTACCTGTGCTATTTTGTTGTCTGCTTACCTGTTCTCCTGACCCCGGCTTCTCTTCTGTTTGTGTACCTCGCTCCCGTTTGGTTTTTGACCCCAGCTTGTTTACGTTTATCCCTCTGGTTCTGATTTGTGGCTTGGCGTTCCTGATTTGGTATTGACCCGGACTGTCTGACTATTCTTCCTCCTGACTGCACTTTAGCAGCGCAGGGACTGTTGCCCAGGTGCCGTCTGCCGCCTAGGGCAGCACGTCAAGTAGGCAGGGACAGTGGACTGGGTTCCAGTCAGGGCTCACTGTACCTCCCTTGACGTGACAGGCGGTTTCCAACTTTTCAAATATGATAACTGTAGCGGATTCCACATGTACAGTAAAAAACTTTTATTAGAAAAATCGTTTAAAATATGAGCACAGTGGCAACATGTAGCTGCAGTGTCTACTCAGCTTACATCATACTGATTCTTGTACACATGGAATCCGCTACATTTATCATAGTTGTACAATCGCCATGACATACGGGTACCTCAGGGTACGTTTAGCGGTTAATAAAGTGCGCTCATCTCTGGAATGATGAGTCTCCTTACACTGCATTCTATGGAAACAAATTTCACCGTACAATCACCTGCCAGGTCACATGCTAGTACAGCTCATTAAGACAGTAAGAGCGACATGTATGAATGGGGCTGCGCCATTCTTTTGTAGTGCTTTGAGCCAAACAAACTTTCGTAGCTCTGGTCTATAGATGTATGAACCGTCGTATGCCAAAACTTGCCGCAATCTGCTCCAGACACAACACTTTTGAATGCGTCAAAGATGCTGGGACATGTTTTGCTATAGTTGTATAATTTCTCAAAAATGTGCCAAAGTTTGGCGCATAACTGTCGTACAAATCCATACCAGTTTCAAAGTGGCATGGATAAGACTATTTTTGGCGTAGAATAGGACACATTTATAAAACCCTGTGAGACACTTTCATCCATACTGTTAGATCGTACACTATTAAAAACGGAATTAGAACTGGTGAGTCTATGCCAGGTTCATACATGTCCCTTTAAGTGTATCAAAAACAAATAATAACAATTTAAATTGGGAATGTAGAATATATCCGTAGTGGCCCATGGTCTAGTTCAGCAATTTGGCTCCTATATTTTTTTTCCAGCACAGTGAGGCCAGCCACCATGCAGGCAGGCTCGGACTGGGCCGCCGGGGGACCGGGGAATCCCCCGGAGGGCCCCGAGCCGCTGTGGGCCCCGGAGGCAGTGCCGTCGCTCCCCAGGGCCCGTCCGCGCATCCGGTCACTGGACGCCCGGGACCCGCGTCCCGAGCGCTCAGAGACCGGCCCGGGAGTTGGGGACTAATGTCCCCGACTCCCGGGGCTGCGCGGTGTCAGCGGAGCACAGCGCCACTAGCGCTGCGCTCCGCTGATCTCCCCGGCAGGCTGAACGCATTAGGCCTTCAGCCTGCCGGGCGCTGGCCCCTACTGCCGACGTAGGCGCACGGTGACGTCACTTCACCGCGCCGCCTATGCACGGCGGCAGTACGGAGCCGGCGGCAGCACGGAGCGGCCGGGACTGTCCAGGAGCGGGAGCCGGAGCGGGAGCAAGGTAAGTGATTGATTGGTTTTTTTATTTTTTTTTAAACTACCTACAGGGGGGCTCTGGCTACTATGGGGGGACACTGGCTAAGGGGGGTCCCTGTCTACTATGGGGGGGGCACTGGCTAAGGGGGGCTCTGGCTACTATGGGGGGACACTGGCTAAGGGGGGCTCTGGCTACTATGGGGGGGAAAATGGCTAAGGGGGCTCTGGAAACTATGGGGGGGACACTGGCAAAAGGGGGGCCCTGGAAATAGGGGGGGGGAAATTGGCAAAGGGGGCCCTCTGGCTACTATGGGGGGGAAAAATGGCTGGGGGGGCTTTTGGCTACTTTTGGGGGGGGACACTGGCTAGGGGGGGCCCCTGGCTATTAGGGGGGGGGGAACACTGGCAAAAGGGGGGTCTGGTACTATGGGGGGGGACAGGAAAGGGGGGGCTCTGGCTACTATGGGGGGGACACTGGTTTAAAGGGGGTTCCTGGCTTTTTGGGGGGGACATGGCAAAGGGGGGGGGCCCTGGTTTTACTAGGGGGGGGAACGGGCAAAGGGGGGTTTCGGGCTTTGGGGGGGGATGGCTGGGGGGGGGCCCGGGGGGATGCTAAGGGGGGCCTTGGTATTTTGGGGGGGGGGAAAATTGGCTAAGGGGGGCCCCCTGGTATTTTGGGGGGGGAAAACTGGCAAAGGGGGGGGGCCCTGGTGTTTTGGGGGGGGACACTGGCAAAGGGGGGGCCCTGGTACTATGGGGGGGAAAAACTGGCAAAGGGGGGGCTCTGGCTACGGGGGAAGGACACTGGCAAAAGGGGGGGCTCTGGCTACTAGGGGGACATGGGGGGGGGGGCTCTGGCTCCCGGGGGGGCCCGGGAAAAAAGGGGGGCCCTTGGTTACTGGGGGGGGGAAGCTGGCTAAGGGGGACCCTGGCTAAGGGGGGCTTGGGGCAAATAGGGGGACACTGGCAAAGGGGGGCCCTGGCTACTGGGGGGGAAAAATGGTTTAAGGGGGGACACTGGTAAGGGGGGGGGGGACTGGCTATCTGGGGGGGAGACGGGGCTACTGGGGGGGGCTCTGGCTACTGGGGGGGGCTCTGGCTATTGGGGGGGACACTGTACAAAAGGGGCTCTGACTAAAAAGGGGGGGGGGCCCTGGTTACGGGGGGGTTTGGCCCTGGTTTCGGGAGGGGGCCCTGGCTCTGGGGGGGGGGCCCTGGAAAACCTACGGGGGCCCCCTGGCCCACCACATGGGGGGCCCTGGCTCCCTTTTCCAGGGGGGGCCCCTGGCTACCTACAGGGGGGGCCCCGGGATACAAGGGGGGGGCTGGGCTACCTCAGGGGAGCTTGGAAATCTAATGGGGCCCCGGGACTCCCTTACGGGGGGGGCCCCCTGACTACCCCCTTGGGGGGGCCCCCAGTTTCCTATGGGGGGCCCCCCTTGACAAAAGGGGGGTCCTGATCCCCAGGGGGGCCCGGCTAAAAGGGGGGTTCTGGCTCCCTTTCGGGGCCCCCCCTGACTAAAAAGGGGGGTTCGGGGCTACCTACAGGGGGGCCCTGCTAAAAGGGGGGGTTTCCCGGGTCCCTACGGGGGCCCTGACTAAAAGGGGGGGGGGCCCTGGCTCCTTAAACCCCAAACTAAGGAGGCTCTGACTCCCTAAAGTAGCAAAAAAGGGGGGGCCCTGATTTCCCTGCCACTACCAAAAGGGGGGGCCCAAAACCCCCTTGTGACTCCCTTTAAAAGGAGACCCCTTATTGCTGTTTTCTACCTAAAAGGAAATGACCCCTTTCTGTCGGGTTATAGTACCAAAGGAGACCCCCCTAACTGCCTGTATAGTACCTAAAGGGGGTCCCTAACTGCTTCCCGCCTTTTTTAAAAGGGGCCCCAAAAATTTCCCCTACGTTACCTTACGGGGGGGGAAACCACCTACCTACAGCCTAACTAATTGGGATCTCCCCAAAACCCCCTCCTCACCCTAAAAATGGGGTCCACCAACCTAATGAAAGCCTATCAACTTGCAAAACTGGGGCCTGCTAATCTACCTGGGGGCTTTTTAAACCTACCCAATTTTTGGTAGGTACCCCCCCCAACCTCCCTGGGGCTGGCCTGCAATTAACCAGGGGGGTTTTTCAAACTCCCCTAAATGGGGGCCTTATTTAGTTCCCTGTGGCCTCTCCCCACCCTCCAAAACCCTTGGGGGATACTAGGCTTTTGTCCCGCTCTCTCCCCCTGGGAAGTTTTTTACAGAGGTGGGAATAGGTAAAAAAAAATGCGGGGGAAAAATTGGGATTTAAGATATTTTTTTATAATTTCCTGCAGGGATGAGTTGGGGGCCGGGGGGAAAAGGGTCATAGGGGGTTTGTGGAACAGGGCAGAAGAAAAGGTTTTTGGAACCAAATCATGAGAGAAGGGGAACGTTCAGACTCTCGTGAGTCCCGGACATAAAGGGTTTATTTTTTATATTTTTAATGTGATGTGCCCTTAGCGGTTTTGTCTGACCCTATGTGGTCTCCTTTGGCGGGGGGGGTTGGGGTGGTTTTGTGTTTGGGGGGTCTTCCCTCTATGTGGTCTCTTTTAGGGCAGTGTTGGGTTTACCTGAGGGGTGTTTTGACCTCTGTGGTCTCCATTTTGGCGGTGTTGTAGGTTTTTTCCCTTGGGGCTGGTAATTCTGACCTCTATGGGGGGTTCTATATGGTGGGGGTTGTGGGTTTTTTACCTGGGGTGGTATCTGCCCTCATTTGGTTTTAAAATTTTTTGGTGGTTTTGGGTAGGTTAAAATGAGCTGGTGTCTGCCCCTCTGTGTGGTTCTCTATATGGGGGGGTTGTTGTGGGTTTTAAAAACCTGAGGGGGTGTCGGGACTTTTATTGGTCTCTTTTTATTTTTTGGGGGGTTTTTTTGGTTTTTACCTGAGGGGGGGGTTTTGACCCCCATGTGGTCTCTATATGGTGGTGTTGTGGGTTTAAATCCCTTTGGAGGGGTTTGTTGTCCTCTTTGGGGGTCTCTCTATGGCAGGGTTGTAGGTTATTCCTGAGGCTGGTGTCTAAACCTCAATGGGGTTCTATAGGGTGGTTTTGGGTAGGTTATACCTGAGCTGGTGTCTGACAGCTATGTGGTCTCTATATGTTGTAAGTTATATTGGCGCGGGTATAGTGGCAGCGCACATGTGTCCCTGATTGTAAGAGTGAGGGAACACCTGACCCTGTGATAGGGTCACACTTTTATTTCTTGCTGGTTTTTTATTTTATAAGGTGGTGAGGTGCGTGACCAAGGGAAACTTTTGCGGGGGATATTGTATGTGGGGGGCGGGGGATATTGTATGTGGGTGGAGGGAGATATTGTATATGGGTGGGGAGGATTTGTATGTGGGTGGAGGGGGATATTGTTTGTGGGTGGAGGGGGATATTGTATGTGGGTGGGGGGGGATATGGATGGAGCTACTTAGCCCTGTGTCTATGATATGTTAGACTGACAAATGTGTAACTACATTGTACTACACAATACAGTTCTGTTTTGCACACTGTATTATGTGGTAAAATGGGCGTGTTTATGTCCGAGAGGCCGGTAATATTTTCATGTACAGTAGGGTGGGCCCCCCAAGATCATTTCCCCTGTGGGCCCCAGACCCCCCAGTCCGACACTGCATGCAGGAAACTACCACAAAGTCCCATTTCTAGGTTTCCATGAACAATGGACACCCCAGAAGTTGGTCCTCTGCTAAAGCCATGGCATACTCTAGAAATTATCAATAAAATGAAATAATTGAAATATTACCTTTAAAGGGATGTAAACATTTCTCCATCACCAATGTCGCTCTAGAAATTCTTAGTAGAACCTGCTGTAGAATGCTGTAGAACCACCCACAGCATGAATGGGAAGGTGGCTGTGGAGGTGGCTCCAAGAAACAGCATGGTGAGAGCAGCCTTTAAGCTCTAACATTAGGGTTAATAAGATAGGTAAATTTAGTAAGGCGTAAACTACATACTAAAATTTGGAAAATTGTAAAATCACAGGATATTCATGTGTGTAGTACAACGTAAAGGTTTCCCTTGCAAAGCAGGTTATGAGTTGGGGACATTGCAATCATCATAAAAATACTGAAAGTTATAGTTCTTGCAACATAACATTTGACTGACCAAATGCCTAATGAGGCAAAAAGCCACATATACCGTTATTCAAATGCTACTGCTTGAGGATGACTGAGTATATGTACACAGTAATATTTCAGAAAAAATATGGAAACACAATAGATATAAATAACTGTAATAAAATACATTATAAAAAATATTTTAATAAAACCCCTACCACATAACAGAGACTAAAACATAAACATCTAGATCTTTAAATACAAGTAAATTAATCCGCACAATTGATTCTTGCTAAAATAGATCATCACTTAATTCACTAAATACCTAATTTCCTTTGGAAATATGAACCTTAATTGCTTCACATAATTACTAGTTTCAGTATCCTTTCAAATGCCAAAATGATGAGGCCAACACTTCCTAAACCGGGCTGACAAAGCAAATGAAGTCAAAAATCTTCGAATGGAGAGAAACATTGTAACAATTATTACAGGAATGGTAAGTGAACTAAATGATAAGGCCACAGGTATTGCATTGGATGGAACCTCAAAGGGGCTCTACATCATAGTGGAGTCTCTAAATTATCCTAATATATAAAGGTGCAGCACCGAGAGAGATCACACCACACTCTCAGGTTGGTCTGAAGACACTTTCTGTCTTTATTATCAGCAATGACAGGTCTTATACTCCTTAGTGTTAGACAGATAAGAAAGCATCACACGGACATAGCTGTTAGTCTGTGATATGTTACATTCTTATTTGGCCATACTTCCTCTAGCTCAGGAATGTCCAAATCTTGGGTGTGGTCCTGGAAGGAGACTCCATCTTGGATTATACAGTGGTTATCTCTACAAACATAATATGTAGCGGCCATTTTAGAAACACATTCGAGAAAAAAAGTTATACAGGCAGCTTTTATGTGCCGTGTGCAAAGGCATACGTGGTGTTATAGTAGCTATACATTAAAATGGAGACACAAAGGATCACACGTACAACACTACTATTCCTATCCCCAACAGTATCATAAGAGCAAAAAACCGTGAAAATGATGCAGGGCCAGATCCATTGCATAATGGACAACAATGCCACCTGAAGGACCACACTGACTTGTCCCTTATCTTCCATTTTCTTCCTTATCCCTTGTAGATTGTAAGCTATTTCCCTATGTGACAGTTTGTTTGTTATTTAGTAATATAATTGTATTTCTTATGTTCTTTATTGACACCACTTTCAAATGTACAGTTCCCTGAAATTAATGGGACTTTAAAATAAATAACAATTATAATGGGTTGTGTCAAATTTAATTTGTAAAAAAAAATGCCATGCAGTTTCATGGTATATTCTACATGTTTTTTTTATTTTTTTATTTTTACTTTACACAATTGTTTTCTACTTTTTTAGGTCTTGTAGAAAAGCTTATAGAAAAAAGCCATTAAATGTCATACCCATACATATGCAGATATTTTTTAAAAAATGCCACAAAATTTACCAAAATGCCTTGCATGTATTGTGATTTCAATTTCATTGTAGACTTAAAAGTAAGATCTGTCAACTAAAAAAACACAAAAAATGCCATGAAAAAAGTTGCAGAACATTGCAAAACCAGCCTTATACTTCAGCTATATAAAATAAAGTTGATTGTAATGCACTATAAAATGCTTTTTTTCTGTCCTATCGACAACATGTTTTGTCTACCAATTCTTTACTATAAAACTAAAGTTGTTTTCATTAATATTTTTTCAATATAAAATTTAAATAAATATTTACTAGTTTAATTCTATCAAACTTGAACTCAGGAATAACAATACATAATCCAGTTCATTCAACAGCACAACAGATAAGTGTTCCATTTATAGGCTTCAGGCAACCTGTTGGAATTTAGAATGATTGGTTCCTTGTATCAAAGATACTATAACCGAATGTGGTTCTTTATATCAAGGATGCTGTAATTGAAGATAATTTATCAATTTTGATCATAATTGTTAACAATAAAAGCACCAAACTCCCTCCACTAAACCCTGCTTTTAATTTAATACACTCTTATGTTCTTTTCATTTGTACAGAACAAACATATTGATTTGGAAGGTTGGAGAAAGAACAGCTAAATTCAGATATACAACAAGAACCTGAAAAGTTAGTTCAGAGGCTTTAAAATGTCTACTTGATTAAATTAAATTTTGTTACATAGACAACTTTGTATTGTTACTGATTAAAAGAAACAATCACAAACCCAATTTAGTTCCCACAGTTGAACTTTACTTAAAGGAGTATTCCCATTTAATTGATTAGCTTTAAACATGAAGACAGAGGTAAATAAAAACTATTACCAAATACAATTTGCTTTTCTTCTGGATTATAGCCATTTTTATCTCCTGGTTGTGTAGACAGGCTTCTTTAGTTATCACCCACCTTTCTCTACTCTAAAGCCCTGGTCTGAATAGCAACCTCACTTCCTGTGGTATTTTATCAGCAGCACAGGAGGTTGTTTATGTTTTTTACTGACAAACTTTAACTGTCTACAGCTCTGCAGCCTTCTGTTCCATTATTTAAACCCTCCCATGTCCCTCTAAGTGGCTCAGTTAGGAATATCAGAGCTGATATGCCAGTCACTGCTGTAGAACCACCCACAGCCTAAAACAGGAAGTAGAAGCCTGAAGCTGTCTGTGAAGAGCAGGCCCTGTGAAACAGCATGGTGAGAACACCCATTTAAGACTTTTTCACCAGTTGTAGTATAACAAGCACGGAGGATACATTAGTGCAAAAAGGCACAAAATCTTACTGGTTATGTTTCATACAAGGTAATACAGTAACTTAAATGTTTCTTATTTCTGAATACACATAACACATTCTTAACCAACACGCCTATTGACTGTGCAGGAGCCCCTCTCTAGTTGTGTATTGGCTCATATTTTAGCTCATATCACCAGTGATTGATCCCTACCAACCCAGATGCCACTCTCAAGTGCTTTCCTTTAGGATCCACTTTAGGGACCATCTTTACTCCCAGGCTCTCTCCACCACCCCTAATTCTACTGCCCAAACTCAGCCCACTGTTTTTAAGAATTGGCATAGCCAGGCGACATTTCAGGCCTACCTAACCAGACCACAGCTCAGGTCTTCACAGCAAACAAAATTTGGGTTTGAAGTTTCCATCCCCAAAGGGTTTGGGGATTGTCTTCCCCCCCCAAATTATGATTTAAATCTTTTGCCCCCACTGGCTTTAGCACATCACCACTTTTACTTTAAAGGGTTTTCCCCTGCAAAGCTGTTTTTCCCTTTCCCCCGCCCAAAGGGAAAGAACTCCCCCAAAAAGCTTTTTCTCCTGGATGAAAAATTAAACCAGCCATTTACCAGTATATTATGTACCCAAAAATGTAGGCCAAGATTTTGTACAATGCTTTAGGGGAGAAAATCCCAATTTTCTTTTTGGGGGCATGTACCCCCCTTCTTAGCTGGTATGTGGCTGTCAGGGGTAGTCGGGCGCCCCCCAAAAGACACAGACAATTGGGGCCCCGCCCACTCCCCAAACCCCTCTGTCCCTCCCTTTGGGGGGAAACCCGATTTCCTTAACGGGCCCGGGGCCCCCAACAAAAAAAGGGCGGGACACTCACTGGGCCAAAGGCACCACAAAACAGAGCCCGAACAGACCAAAAAAACCAAAAGAGTCCCCCGGAGGTCCAAGTCGATAACAAGGGGCCCAGGCGGTAAAAATCGAAAGACAAGGAAAAACCCCAAAAAACCCCAAGAAAAGGTCAAAAAGGTAAAAAAAAGACCCAAAGGTAAAGGGCAAAACTACATGTACGAATAGTATAAAAAGGCACAGGAAGAAGGAACAGGGGGCAAATAAATAAGGAAAGGGAGGAAGCAGACCCAAAGGGATAGAAAGCAGAAGCTGTAAATTCACCAGGAATCGTTTAAACCCCCCTAGAATGCTGGTGGGATTCCTGGAAAAGGGGCGTTTGGCCCAAAAATCAAAAAAGGTTTCCGGACTAAGAGCGGTTTTTTCCACACACGGGAAAGCCAAGCGGCCGTGGCTGGCGACTTGGGCCAGATGGCGCGAACATAAACAGTAGCCCCCCTTCTATGAGGGGCCCCCCGGGACCCCCTTAGATCCTCCTGGTTTGGAAAGGGTTGGTTTGGGTTTAAAATTTTTTTCCCCCAGTCTGGGGGCTTGAAAAGCCCCCTAGACCCCCACCCTTTTACCTGTTTCCCCCCGGACCGTCCCCCTTTCCCAAATAAAAACCAGATACTGGAGGGAGCGTTCTAAAACCCTGCGAGATTCAATAATACTTCAATTTCTTTATCAAAATTTTTTTAAACCCTTGTATGACCAAGGGAAAGGAGGAGGTCGCCAAAACCACAGCGGGAAAATGACTTTTTCAGCGGGGTTTGGGGGGGGAAAAACGGATAAATTTCCGGAGAAAAACCGGGGAAGCGGAGTCTGAAAGAAACGGGGTTAACGTTTTGGGTGATAACAAAAAGACCGATAAAGAAAGGGGGCGAATTTCCCTACCTGGTGAAGGTAGCTTTTTTAAAGGCAATAAGAAATAAAACATTTTAAGAGCAAATCCAGGGACCACCCCAATCACCCAAACCCAACCCTTGGGGAGGAAGATCGGTGATGAAATCCATAGAGAAAATGAGCCCAAGGGCCTTTTAAAGGCAAGGGAAGGGAGTGCAAAATCCCTAGGGAGATTTTCGGGGAAAACCTTCGCCCTCCCAAGTCTAAAAGGGCAGAAAAAAAAATTTCCTTGACACCCACTTTTTAACAAAGGCCACCAATAGGTACAAAGATAGGGGGTTTCCCGGTGCCTGCGTTACCCGGGGGTTTGTCCAGCAAGCCCTGAGGAGAAAAATTTTTCCCCCAGAATTTTCAAACAAAGGTGAAAATGGAAAAAAAGGTTTTACGGGGGTGGGGCCGGGGGGAAAGGGGCCCCCCTTGGGGAGTTCGCAATCTCAGAAACTAAATTCCCATTAAAGGGTAGCAACGACTACCCCCCGGAGCAAGAACTTTTCGGTTGCTCCTCCGAGTTTGTTCAGTCATACCAAAACTTGGGAAAAAAGGCGTCGGCCTTAAAATTTTTTAACCCCCTGGACAGTGGGGTTACCCAAAGTTTGAATCTTTTAAAAAAAAAAAGGGCCAATCGGCTTGGGGGGGAAATTAAAACCCTTTTTTAGCCTTGGTTGAGATACAGAAGTTTTTTTATGTCAGTAAGAACAGTCCCCCTATGCCCGGGCCCCCCCCCAGAAGGTCCCTTTCCCACTCTTCAAAAAGCCCTTTTTAGGGCTAGAAATTCCCGGTTTTACCAATATCATTGTTGACCTTGCAGTGGAAATTTTTTTGGGAAAAGGCGGGGGGGTCGGAGATTTGGGATGGGTTTTTCCTTTCCCTTTGGGCCAGGCACCCCTACCCCTGTCTAAATTTTCATCCCCCTTTTCCAACAATGGTTTGGGGTTTTTGGGTCTGGGGGGGCCCAGGCAGGGTGCAGACGGGAAAAATTTTTTCAAGGTAGAAAATTGTTTGGTTTTGCTTTGGTGTCCAGGGGGGGGGCCCAGTCCCTTTTCCTAGTAAGGTCATGGGGGGTTTTAAAACCATAAAAGGAAAAAATTTTTCTTTTTTAAATTTGGGGTTAAAAATTCGCAAACCTTTAAGAAACGTTGGTTTTTTTTCCAAGGTAGTGGGCCCAAAACTATATGGGGGGGCGCCCTTTTTGATTTTTTTCCGGCTTTGGGAGCTGGGATAAGTACATCCCCCAAAAAATCCAATCTCCTGGACCCAACAGACATTTAACAATTTGGCGAAAAACTGTTTCCCTGGCGTAACCTCGAGAAACCCCCCCCTCACATGTCCGATGGGTATCTTTAATCTGGGGAAAAAATGGGTGCCCTTCTAGGAAACAAAATTTTCCGAAATGCCCCAGGAGGTCCCTAAAAAAGGGTCTTAAACAAATCTTTGGGGAAGACCCCCTGTGTTTTAAAAAAGACCGGGGGCTTTACCTTTTTTCAAATTTGTCCTTCGGTGTATTAAAGGCCGTTTTCCATTCGCCCCATTCTCTGATGGATTAGGTTAAAACCCCCCCGAAGGTCTTTTTGGGAAAACCATTGGGCGCCCACAACCGTTTAAAAAAAGACCCCGGGATCAGGGGAATTGGATTTGGTCTTTTTTTGGGTTACCCTTTTTGGAGCTTCTGTGGGTCAATAAAGGGCGGAGACCCCATCTTTTTTTCTAAACCAAAAGAAAAAACCCCGGCCACCCACCTGCGAAATAGGCGGGGAAATGTGCCCTTTTTTAGGTTTTCCCTTAATATTTTGACCCCATAATTCTCGTTCCGGGGTAGAAAAAGTTGAAAAATTAGACCCCTTAGGCAACTCTGCCCCCGGAATTTGAGGTTATAGCGCAGTCAAAGGGGCCGATGGGGGCCCGGGAAGAGTGTCCGAAACGGTCTAACAAAAAAGTCAAAAGTCAGGACCAAGGGGGAATTTGGTATGATTACGTTTTTTTAGAGAAAACCAAATGACTGCACTTTTTAAAAGGGGGAAACCCCCCATGAGCCCCCCCCATTTAACCAACCCCCCGCGGCCCTCCCATTTCGAACCCCGGTTTTAGGGAGGGGGTAACCATGGTAACCCCCAGAATTTTGTCGTGGCAAGCCTCTCCACCCAAAAAAACGACTTTTGGGTTCAAAATGCAACACCCAACGTTAGGGAAAATTTCGGCAGTACGATATTCTATTTTTCCCCCTAATTTTAGAGGGGTTTGATTTGGCCTGAAAACAAAAGGAAGAACATAATAAATTTAAATTTTCAAACCCCCTAAAGTTTTGGGGCCACAGCCATGTTTAATGAAATAAACAGCAGCCCCTTAAATCGAGGGGGCCATGGTAAGAAAACTTTTGGGGCCACAAAAATAAAGGGAAACCCGGGCAAGGTAATTTTAAATTAACCCAAAAAGGGGGTACCTTTTACCCCTGAGTTTTTCCCTCCTGATTTTTCTTCAGGGGGTTTTTTTTGGTCTCCCACGGGGCCCAAAAGGCCCGGGGGTTGGGGCCCATCCTCGGGACTGGCCAATCTCCCAGAAAAAACACAAGGTTTTTTCTACCCTTTGCTTCCATCGATACCCCCCGACGAAAGAGCCTAATACCAGGGGTTCCTCTCCTGAACCCCAGTTTGGGGCGATGACGAAGGAAGGGGAAAGGGGAAATTTGGGAAAGCAGAAAAAAGCAGAAAAGGTTGGACAGAAGGTTGACCTAAAACTGCCCAGAAAGACCCCCCCCCACCCTTTTCCCCCCTGCCCCTCTCCTAAAACCCTTTTTTCAATGGTTATACCCAAAAAGTCATAAGATCCCCAAAAAATTCCTGGAAATGGGGGTGACTGCCCACCCGCATCCTTTATGCTTTTAAAAAACCCCTTTTTAAAGAATTTTTTGGGGGGTTGGTCACCCCCAAACCCCAATTTAAACCGAAACTTTGGGCCCGGAAATTTCGGGAGCAAAAAACCCTCAGCTGAGGGTCGACCTTCGGGGGGAAATGGGGAGGTGGGTTTTGCAAATTGTTTCTCGTTTTTGGGGAAAACATAAATCTGGCCAAAGGGGCAAAAAAAAATTTTATCCCCCCCGACCTCCCATTCCGGGGCCTTTCGGGGGGTTTTAAGCCAAAAGGGCCCTTTAATCTGGGGGTGGGCCCGGGAAAGGGGGGGAAAATACGCCATGGGGGGCCCTCCCCGCCTTTGGGGAAAAAATGGGGTTAAAATTAAAAAAAACAGGCGACAAGACCCCCTGAAGGTTAAAAAGCATCAGGATTACCGTCAAAAAGTTGGGAAGCCGATATTTCGGTTTGTGCGAAAAATTTTGGCCCCACTAGCCCAGGAGCCAAAATTGGGACTGGGGGACGACTGGATCAGGGGCCGGGTTAGACATGGCGTCCAGCCAAAAGCGAGATTGGGACATAAAAACCCCCCATGCCCAAAACTGCTTTTTAATTCGTCTGGCGGTCAGAAAACCGACAGGTCGGTATTCACCCTAAACCCCGGGGAATTAACTTAGAATAAAGGCCTGCTATAATGTTAGGGGTAGTCAGGGACGCACCCAAAGACACAGACAAGTGAGGCCCTGACAGTGGCATTTTAAAACTAGAATAATGTACTCATATTATGCAGGAGCTTGCAGTGGGGGCAAAAGGGTCATACCCCTTTTAACTGTTCTCTTTTTTTTAAAAGTTTCGTACAAAAAAATTGAATTTTATTATATTTTTTGTGATAAGCAAAACAAGTCAAGATTTGAGAAGGTTAAAAAAAAATTATTGTGGGGGGGTTGTTAAAGAACATTAGTGAACTTGGTAAGCCCACCCTTATCCCCGAACCCTCCCACCTGGAACCCCTTTTGTTACCAGGGGCAGGTATTTTAAGGAAAACCCAAAGACCCCTTTATGTTGAAATTACCAAGTAGCTATGTCAGCTTTTAAGCATCACAAAATGCAATACATTAGTGTGGCATCCCCAGACGGATGGTCTGATGAAAAGGTTCAATAGAACCTAAAAGGGGATGCTTACAAAGGTAGTTGACAAAGATGGGAAAGACCTGGATCATCTTTTGCCATACCTAATGTTTTCCATATTTTTTTTCTCTTTTACAGGTATAGAGAGAGTCAAAGCACTTAAGAGGGGGATGGTTTTCATAAAAGTTGCGTCACAAAAAACAAAGTTGATCTTCTTCTTGGAACTGTTTTCCCAATGGGCTTAATTTGTGCAAGATTTCATTATTAATTCTGTATTTAGAGTTTGTAAATCTTGTAAACACTTAGTGACATGTTGTTAATGTGAAAAAAATTGTAAAAAACCTTTTTATGTAAGTGCATATATTTATTTGTATGGCATATGTTTAATTTGAAAAAAAATTGTTTCTTGTTATGCATTATCATTTGTGTGCTGCTGATGTTTATTTATGCCTAGATGATATCATTTTATAAATTCTAGTGATGTATTTATATTAACCCCATTTTTACCGCTAGTTCTTAATTTATACTATGCGGTTTGCATTTTGATAGATTAGCAGTGTAGTTATGCTACTTCATTGAGAGTGGATTTTTGCGTCCTGCAATTTTAAAAATTTTTGTTATGTTTATGTAGTTGCGTTAATCGCTCCCCCCAAAGATTTTTTATTTGTTTATTTGGGGGTTTTTTAATTTTTATCTCGTGTTGATTTAAACCAAAGGGAGTTTTTTCAAATTTGGGTCTTTTGCAACAACAGTTATGTGACTATCGCATTCCCTATATAAACAAAGTGATTTGTATTTTCATTGGCCACGGGTAAGGGAGAGTGCAAACCCAAATGCGTCGACCGTCCACTGCTTTTACTGCTTAAAGTCTATGTAAACAATCTAACTTTGGATGTTTATGTGAATTTTAACCCTTTTTATTTTGTTGTTTTAAAGTATTTGAAAAAAGTTTAACGTTTTTTTATCTCCTCATGATTTGAACTGGTCTCTATTTGTAAATTAAATGTTTTCCCTACAGGAGGTTCGCGGGCCCCCCTGGATTTTTCTCTATTTGAACCAATGAATCCAGAGGGTATTGGGTATGGCTAAAAAACATGGGAACAACAAACTTCATGTATCAAGACAGGATTACATGGTAAAGTGAATTGTGAAAAGATAAGCAGCAAGCTTAGAAAGCACTGACCAAAGTCTACTATAAGTCTGCAAGGGTTAGTATTTTGTTTTAGTGACAAAGTGTTTTGGGGTTAGACCAAAAACCCCCTTTTGGGGCAGGGCAATTTGGAAAATTTTATTAAATGTATTATAGTTATGTTCTTTTTCTAAGTGTTTCCTTATAATAAGGTCTACTTTTGACGAAAAATCAAGGAAAAATTCCATTACCTTGTTCTTATTTTGTAGAAATTTTAAATACTGTTTAATATACACTTACCTTCCTGACAAAAAATGTATTGTATTAACTAAAACAAATTTCCACAATAATACACTTTTTAAAATTTATTGAGTGCTGTGGAGTTGTTATATTACTTGCAACCCCAAACATATACATATATGTTTGGGGTTGCAAGTACCATTTCCACTAGCACCATTCCTTCTTACCGGGTGCTAATCATTCTTTAATATACAATGTATACCAGACAGGGAAAAGGGAAAGTTTATACTATTCCTACCATATGTCTATAAGAAATATATAGGGCGACATGTATGATCGGGATTTGAGCCTGTTTTCTGGCGAAAACTACGCCTCACCGATCCGAATCCCCTGTCGGACGCAGGGATGTGATGTTAGGCGAACCCCTTTGCCACTTTCGGATGCGCCTAACATGAGGGGATGCTGTGGGCCGGCGTGTGGGCATTCTGGGGCGGGACGCACCACATTCGAATACTCCGAGGCATGCATGATCGGGCTCGGCAAAGTGCAGCCCCATTGCAGCGTCACCCGCCTCCCAAGGCAGACTAGTTGAATGTGGTCTAAATGAGACGGAGGAGGCGAAGCGAAGTGAGAACGTAAAATGAGCGGAAAAATATATAAGATCGCAAAATAAATACATCTCAGCTCTCAGCTCAGTGAAGCATGGAGTATGATTCCAAAAATCGTTTTTATTAGGTGTAAATCATTATCAGAAAAAGAGCTCAAACCTTCTAAAAAAAATCACTTTGCAAAAATCAAGAACGGCGCTACATCAGGAATTAGGATCTTGGAAATTGCTGGGAAATACAGTGATTCAAATTCTGTAAGCGCTTCTCATTGGGGCGACAGAAACCAGCCAAATCAGAATACGAGCGATAGTGACCCATTTATAAGCTATGGGTAGTATTGACCAATCAAATGAAAAGCGGGACAGTTCAAAAATACAGTAAAAATGCAGAAAGAGCTGATTGGTTGAACTAGCGGGGCTTGGATATTTCGGCCAATAAGAGCGCGAGTTTACTTTGTCCCATTGTAGTCTATGGAGAGATCGTGGCATTTAAATGCGGGTCTCGCTGTGTGGCATGGGGGTATGATTAAAAAATCGTTTTTATTGGTGTAAAATTTATCGGAAAAAAGAGCTAAAACCTTCTAAAAAAATACATAAATAAAATCAATAACAAAAAATCAAGAACGGCGCAACATCGGGAATTGGGATATTGAAAATTGCCGGGGAAATTACAGTAATTCAAATCTGTTTAAAGGTCTTCTCTTTGTCGGCATAACCAACCCAATCAGAATGGAGCGACAGTGCCATTTAACATATGGAGAAGTATTGACCAATAAATGACCAAAATTTATTTAATTCATTTTTATTTATTTATTTTCTTACCCCCCATTATTGTTCATTTTTTAACAGATCGGTACAACTTCTGAGTCATATCATTTGGGTTTTTTGCCCTGTACCGTTTTATTTTAGATTGATTAGATTTCCCAAAAGGGGGGTGCTTTGCTTCCCCCTTTCCCAAAATTTTTGCGCCTCTTTTTAATTAGCCAATCACAAACAGGCTCGCTTGCATTTCTTTTTTCCCCTAGAACTTGAGTAAGTTGTCACCCCCTGATTGATAAGCAGGACGAGCCCTCTTCCCCCCCAAACCCAAACACAGTTTTAGGGAATTTTCCCGTAGACAGTAAAAATTTTAGGGGGCGTTCTATGGGGCCTTTTTTTGCTCCCCTCAAAAAAGACGCCACATATTTAAATTTGGGGGGTTCATATCTGCCGCCTGGGCTCAACCAAAACAGCTCTTTTTCGGGTTTTTTAATGTATTCTTTATTGGTGGTTTATGCCGACCAATGAGAAAAGCTTAAATTTAAAATTTAAATTTTCTGGGATTTCCCAGCAATTTTTAAAATCCAAAAAATTCCCGATGTTGACGTTCTTGTTTTTTTTTTGGTTTATTTTGTTTATCTATTTTTTTTTGGGAAAATTTGAGCCTTTTTCAGCTAATTTTTCACGTTAAAAAAAGTTTTTTGATTCATACTCATGCCCCAAAGGAGCTGAGAGTGAGATTTATTTCTTGGCGATCTTTTTATTTTTCCTTTTAATTTTAAAAAGATCCACTTTTTCATACATTTTAATCGTTTTAGGACCGCTTTGATTTTTCACTTTATTCATTCATTCATTTGAAAGACACTCTTTTTGCTATTCACTAAACATGTTTAAATGTTTTTCTCGCTGTTTTCCAGCTTGTCTCGAATGGGAAATACATGTTAGGGCAGTCCCTTCTGCCGCCCTAAGTCCCGCATGCAATCTCTCACATGGCGAGGCGCAGGGAACTTTTCACCGCACCTACTCTGGCGGCGAATCTTAGGCGCAGTCCCACACTGCGCCTCACACACTGACGAGGCGCGGTGGACTTTCCACCGCATGTATGAGCGCACCTCCTCGGGCGGCACTGCGCCTAAGTCCCGCACTGCGCCTCACACACTGGCGAGGCGCGGTGGACTTTACACCGCATGTATGAGCACACCTCGGGCGCCGACATACATGAGGCGCAGCTTTCACGTTTGAGCGCTCGAAAACGTGCGCTACGACGCAGCGAGATTCATACATGTCCCCCATAGTATTTATATAGATTTATGTGAAGAGATTTTAAATATCATGTGATATATCATGTGACGACATCCCTGTTTTGGGAACTGGATATCACTTCTATCTTAATCATTCTTTTTGTGTAGTCAATCATGCTATGATAAAGGGCATATGCTGCCTGAAATGCCTAATAAAGACAACATGTTTGTCTGCTATCTGATTTTACCGTCATGGAATAAAGGATATTATTTTACGAGGATGCTGGAAAAACTCCTTTTTTTGTTCAGCCAGGGAAAACAAAGTCACTCCAAATTTACCAAATAAATTTTTCATCCCTGGAAGGGGCTGAAGGTAACATATTCGAGAAAGTTGGGTTATTCGAGTAAACTTTATTTTTTTTCAAAGTGAGCAAACCGAGAAATTCCGTTCGTTGATAAATTGCTTTTCCCTTAGTTTTCACTTTTACTGTACTTTTGGCACATCCAATCATGCAGAAATATAAAGTGTCCAATAACACATTGTGGGGGTGTGGGGATTTTAAAGTTCAGTTTACATGTTTTTCCCTGTTGAATGCTTTTCCCTTAATCTTATAGAACACACCTCTCTATTCGTGTTAAAAAGGATGCAGGCACCCATTTCACAGCGATTTCGACAGGAAAAGCTGTAGTTAGATTAGTTAGAGGGAGGGGGGGCCAAGTTTTGGAATTATACACAGAAAATAGTTGGGGATTTTAAAAATTGCTGTCTCTTCCCATCTTCTCTGAGGGGCCCCCAAAATTTTTGTCTGCTGTTTTGGGGTACAGTAGTGGGGGGAAGACACGGTACACGTTGAGATTATTGGGGTTCAAAACACTTTTTTTTTTGTGTGTTGCTGCCAGGGTTCTTCCCAAAACCTGTTTAAAAAGTATTCCCTAAAAAAAAATTATATTTTTAATCCTTTTTTCTAGTTCAATTTTTTTGGGGTTTTAAAAACATGTATTTTCTGCTTTCTGCCAGGGCCCTTTATAAGGCCCATTAACAATATTCCATAAAAAAAAAAAGTGTCTAATTCTATTTCCCAGTTGCAAATTTTTTTAAAGGGGTTTGAACACTTGTGATTAATGTCTTGCTGCCCCGGGGTTTTCCAAACATCCGTTCAAAGATATTCCATTTAAAAAAACTTTTTCTAATTCCTTTTGCAATTGAAAAAAATAGGCATTTTAAAAAATTGTAATTTTTTTCTTGTGCCAGGGTTCTTCCCTAACACCCGTTAAAATATTCCTAAAAAAATTTATTTCTAATCCTTTTTTCCCAAATTTTAAGGATTCAATAAAATTTTGATTTGCTGTGTTTGGGGCCAGGGTTCTTCCATAATACCCTGTGAAAATTTAATTTTATAAGAATTTATTTTATCCTGTTCCATTTTTTGGGATTCAATAAGTTGCGTTTTGCCGTGTTTTGAAGGGTCTTCCATTAACCCCCCCTATTTAACAGATATTTTTTTAGAAAGAATTCTTTTCTAATCCATTTTCCAATTATGGGACTCAATAAAAAATTGTGATTTTCTGTGTTTCGCCCGGGGTTCTTCCCTACACCCCTTAAACATTTGCTCCATAGAAATAATTTATTTGTAAAACTTTTGCCAATTTTGGGGTTCAATAAAGTTTTTGATTTGCTGTGTTGGGCCAGGGGCTTCCCTAAAACCCCCTTTAAAAGATATTCCCTAGAAAGAATTTATTTTAAATTTTGCCCAAATTTTAGGATCAATAAAAGTTGTGATTTGTGTGTTGTGCCGGGTTTTTGATAAATTCCTTCAAAATTTCCCAAGAAATAATTCAAATTTTAAAACCCTTTTTTAGTTGAAAATTATAATTAAGAAAAACTTTTATTTGCTGTGTGGCTGCTTGGGGTTTCTTAACAGATTTCCATAGAAATAAATCTGTTTGAATGCTATTTGTTGCACAAAATTTTTGGCATTTAAGAAAAATTTATTATTTTTCCATTTTTTAAAAATTTAATTTTTCCCATGAGTGCAAAGAAACCCCCCCTAGAAATTTATATTTTAAATTGTTGCTTGATGCAAATTATTAGATTAAAATTTTTTTTTTTGTGTTTGAACAGAGTTTTCCCATAAGAGACTGTTAAAAATGCCCCCATAAGAAAAACTATTTCAAATAGGGTTGCTCCTTGAAAATTTTCTTGAGGGGCCAAAAAGGTATGTTTGTATTTTGGGTACAGCTGTGCAGTGACACCATTACAAATTCCTAAAAAACTCTATTTCAAAAAGGTTTGGGGCGGACCCAAACTTCCATAGTAAAAATGTATTTGAAAATTTGGTTGTTTTCTGTAAATTTTTCAATTTTAACAAAAAAATTTTTTTGCAGTTTTGGGGGTTCACAATTGTATAACACCCTATCTCCAAATTCCTATACAAAATTATATTCTAAACAGTGATTTGGTGCTGAAAAATTTGTCTTTGTGCAGAAAATGATTTTTCAGCTGTGGGGGGTTTATAAAGTATAAGTACCGTTCCCAAAACCCTATACAAAAAATGTATTTTAAAAAAGTGATTGGGGGCTGAAAAAATTTTAATGAGGGGAAAGGGTTTAAATTTTTTGGGAAATTTTTGGGGGTGAAATTCTGTACAAATATATTACCGTGGTTATTTTTATACGTAATACCAGGGAAAAAGAGTTCTCTCTCTGCTAAAACTTACTCAAAGCCCCAAAAAAAAAAAGGGAATTTGCCAGATTTTTAGGGCCCATAAAACTGAATATACCAGTGCGTTTTGGTTCCAATATACATGGGAAAAAAAGTATTTATTCGCCCCATTTGCAAGTTTCCCCCTTAAAAATTGAAAAGCCTGTAATTAATCATAGATAGACCTCACTATGAGAGACAAAAGAGAAAAAAAAGTCCAGAAAATACATTTTTTGATTTGGGAAAAAATTTTTGGTTTTTTCATTTGCAAAATTTTTGGTGGAAAATAAGTATTAGGGCAATAAAAAAAGTTTATTCAATACTTTGTTTAATCTTTTTGGCAATGACAGAGGGAAATGTTTTTTTGT